>WTSP01007577.1:51945-63606 GCA_025331215.1 Actenoides lindsayi
TCTCTTCTCTTCTCTCTATTCTCTTCTCTTCTTCTCTTTTTTCTTCTTCTTCTTTTCTCTCATCTCCTCTCCAATTTTAGTCTATCTTTATTCTATTCCATTAAAATTTCCATAAATTTGTCACAGCATGACTTTGGAAAGTTAAAGACTCAAAACTCTTCTGAGACCTACAGTAAGCTGAAAGAATTACCCTGATATTTTGATTTCTCATGACCTACTTTTGACAATATTTTAACCAGCCTCTATAACAAACCGAAGACTGCAGTAGAAATGGGGAAGTTCTGTAGATGGAATGTTACCAGGTGATTGTAAGTTCCAAAACGATTGCCATGGCTAAAGATAATCATTCTAATTGCAAAATAAAAATGACCATCCCACCCTCTCCAAAGCCAACCCATAACAATTAGCATCTCATTCCTGTGTGTGACACTCCAGTACCGCCACTGAAATCTCCAGGTATGTTTCCAATACACAAGGTAACGACTGCAGAGCACTGTTACCTCCTCCATAGCACTGATGAGGTTCTGAGTGGACTTGCTGATCTCTCCACCTGCAGCTGGCAGACCGCTGCCATGTGTGAAAAAGGCCGATCCCGGAGTCGTATGCCCGTTCATGTCTACGGTATAACTCGCTTTCACAGGACAGCAAAGTTGGTTGTGCAGGATAAAATATACCACAAAGACATAAAGACCCTGAAACAGAGGAAAGAAAAAAGAACGTCAGAGTATGAAATGCAGGGAGCTTAGATCAGATTATGAACGCAGTCATGGCAAGGTCCTATACGCTGTAGCAGATGCCTTCCCTTACACCAGCAGTCCATGCCTTAAAGGGCTGCAGCCACTCTCCATGGAAAATAAGAGATGATGTCACCACCCGCCAGAGATCTGGAAGTTAAAAGTAAATTCATATCCTGAGGCCTGCAGCTAAACACGCACGCACACAAACACCAACCCAGAAGAGTCATTGTAAACGATCATTCGGTGGAATCCGCACAGCTGCAAAGCAAAGCCAAGATCCCAACAACAACAAAAACAACTCGAGTTTCAGAGCTGTCAAAATAGTGAAAATGTGGTTAAGGGCTGCCTTTACAATAGGCTTTGGCTGCTGGCCCCTAGCCACAGCTCTTTATTTCCTTATTGACCTGCTGGCTCTTTGCATTCTTGCCCCATTTTCAATCTCGCGCAAACTGCACTGCTGCCGTCACAGACACTGAGTCGTAACTATAAAATAGATTCTCTATGATATGACTAATTCAGCACTGTCTTTCATTTGGGGCTGCTACAAAGGCTCTGCTGTATGCCTCTGCAGTCCTTCTTTAAAACTTGCTAATTTTGACCTTTAGACTTAGCCAAGAAAAGTATTATAAACACGCCTTTTGTTCACAAAGAAATCCGGTGATTGAACTTCTGAATATGGAATCTGACTCTCTCTAATTCTAAAGTTCCACTAATACTGAGGGAATATAATCCATTTCAATTGATGAGTCAACCAATCCAGTAATTACTAAAGAAGGGGTTAACCGAAGGACTGCAAACAGAGGACTTCTGGATCCCTCCCGATTGCTGCAATATAATTATGTTTGCATTGTTTTTCGGATTGTCCTCTAGACCCATGAAACCAAACGTGCTGAACAGAACAATTTACTGGAAAGGTACCCATTGGCATGAAAGCAGTAATTGGGATTATAAATAGTAAGGAGTTTCATCTGATTCCATTTGGGAATTCCTAACAGAAGGAATTTTGAAAACACACAGGGACTGCAAATGCCCAGGGTATATATTTCATTTCCATCCCTATAAAGCAGGCAGTGGCACTTCATGATTCAGTGATTCATAGTTCCCAATGTCAAAACTATATGACAAAACAGACTGGCCCAAAGGGATACTTAACAGAAGTTAGTGGGATTCAGTGGGATTCCAATCTCAGCTGGTCACTGGAGATACCCTGATACAGCTGCTGTAAAGCCATACACTCCCTGTGTGCATGTTTCTTAACAGCAAATCAGGAAACTAAACTGTTAAAAAAAACTATTTTCAGAAAATATTTCCCCAGTTTTCCAGAATTTTCGTTGGGTTTTTTGGTTTTTTTTTTTTGGGGGGGGGGTGTTTTTTGGGGTTTTTTTTGTGTGTCACAAGGACCCAGAGTGGTTAACTGAGAGGAAATTTCTTTGTGATATGTAAGTAAATACATTCCAAAAAACTGATGCAAACACATGTTGCACTTAAGAGACACTAAAAAGGATCCAAAATGTCCTTTCATTCTATAAACAAATCCAAGGAGTCTGATGTAGGTCAAGCATAATGGGACCAGCAAATGGATTTCTTTTAATTTAAGTTTTTTAATGGATATGAAAAGGATAATAAACCCAAGAAGAGCAGATAACAGTGACGACACTGAATTCAGAGCAGCCTCTGGTATTTCAGTCTCTGAGGACCTAGCCACAAAAGTTGCAGAAATGTTTCAAGTGGTTTTGTACTTTTCAAGAAAACCCATTAGCTGAAGACGCTGCGCTGCCCTGTCTTTCAGAAGGGCCTTTCATGAGGCAATGCTATGCAAGGATCGTGCTATGTCACTTTCCTGTGCAGCTCCAAGTGTGGACACTCGCTCTTCTAAAGTAAACAAACGTGGAATAAAGCACCACAATTATCTCCTTACTCAGCCTGGTGTCCTGATTTAACTCATCGAGTGTTTCAGACAGTGCCATTTCCGAGCAACTATTGTCCTACCAGAACCCCAGAAAGGCATTTTGATCCTCAAAGCATCCTTACTTGCCACCCCACCCTGATACCACCACTGTTGCCCAGAGACACAGACCCTTGCACTGGGCAACAGGAGCCAGCAGCCCGAAGATGGATCTCCTCGTGTGGCACTTCTGCTGCAGTCATCCTTGTCTGGAGGCTGAGAAGGAGCTTCAGTTTGTGCAATTCAGAGAACTCCCACATACTGATGCAGATGGGTGATAAGACGGCTCCTCTGGGCCCTTCTGTACACATGGACTCAGGGAGGTTATTTGACCTGAGTCGCAGGATGAGTTAACTAACAGAAACAAAAACTGTGAGTTTTACTTCTCCCACTGTCGCAAAATATGATGGCAATGCCTTCCTAACAGGAGCTTATCCCTAACAGAACCCAACACTCTGAAGCAGGTTACATGATTATGCAGGAACTACATTGTTGAGGAGATTTCTTGCTCATCAGGAAAAAAGGTGGAACCTGCTTTGACCCATATTCCTACCCAAACCTAGAGTCTCAAGAAGATACGCCCTGTCGAGGTGACTTCCCATGTGCCATCACTGTGGTTTTGTGTGAAGTATCAAAAGGGATTTGTGGTCTTATTCTCACTACGCTGCACGTCTGTGAGAAACCACTGCATCTGAATTTGGGGAAACCAAAGCAAGGCAAATGGTCCTGGCCAAACAACACCGATCATCCACATGAAGAAACCACAGATCGAGTCGCATTGATCTGTGCTAATTTTAGCACCAGCAGCCACCAGGCTGTTTACTCTGAAAGACCGTGGGCAGGATGCAGACACTTGGGTTGTGTCAGTGCAACCACAGCTTTCACAGTCCGCGTGGGTTTTTTTTCAGAAGCAGTCGTTTGAGAATTGAGTTGCCCTTCATCTTTTGACTTTTGACGCTCATTATGTTCTTCTTCACCTTTTAGAACTGTGAAATTAGTCTTAAAGCACTACGAAAATAAGGCTGTTGGCACTGTAATATATATGTCTCGCCGTGTTTATCACATAAACAGCTTTTGCCAAGTTGGCACAGCTTTACTTTTTCAGAGACACACAGACACGGTCCTCGCCAGTTGGACTGAGAACGAAACGCAGAGAACAGTCAAGTTCTGTTGACACGTCTACCAGACCTGCAGGATGTTCAGAGGAGAAAACTGCACCCTCCAAAGGGACTGAAAGAAAGTAGGTCCAGGTATGGATATTAGTAACACAGGCGATGACGCCTCAGTTAAAAATGTGGTAAATATTAATTCTTCATCCTTAAGAAGATGCCATGAAAAAAACCAACCTAACCCCAAAAGCCAAAACCCCAAAACCTCAGCCTAGTTACAATATCCTCTGCTGCCGCGTACGAGCTCAAAAGTCATTCTCCTCAGCCCACAAGCATGAGACACCGAAAGAAACTGCTGGGTCTCAAGAGGGAAACGACTGCCAACCTGAGAGCTTGACCTGGTCTCTGTGGAAGCAGAGTGAGCAACTTAGCTAAAGAACTAGGCCTGCAGAGGATTTAATTGTAATACTACATAACTTGCGTGCACTGGGACCAAAGGGCTACTTGCAAAACATTTAACCCCATGTCATTCATGGTTACATCATGACAGCACTATTAATACCGGGTCACAGTAAAAGATAAGAGGAGAAAGTGTTTCTCATGCAGCTCCTGTTGAGGAAGGAAGGTGAGAACTACTTCAAGCAGACAATTACGCTGTCCTGAAGGTGAGAGCACAGCAGGGAACATCTCAGATGTGGCAGCTGCCTGAAAGATGTTTAGAAGATACTGTCAGTAAAGGCTGCAGATTATTTTACTGATATACGCTGATGGAAGACTGTTAAGCTTTTATTATTTCGGCTCAGCAAGCTGGTCTGCACATCTGCTCTTTTGCACTGTTACATCATGAAAAAAAAAATGAAGAAAAAACACACAGATACAACTGTCTGATGGAAAGCTGACATGCAAAAGAATCCACTGGGATGTTTTCAGCCAGTTTTCCAGGTGGGATCAGCCTCCATCCTTCTCTAGGTTATACCAGGTTATACACCAATCTTATTTCGGATTTGTTACAGATACTTGACCAACCTGATTGCCTTCTGCAGCTGTCCAGAGAACAAGTGGAGGCTGGTGGATCACATGTGCTTTGAGTTTTGCAAGGCTTTCAGCATGGTCTCCCACAGCACACTGGTACCCCAGTTAAGACATTGTCATATAGATGGGTAGAGCAGTGGCCAGGTAAGAACCTGAGTGAGTCCAGAGGAGGCATAGGCATAGTCAGGGGCTCAAGCACATGCCCTGGGAAGACAGGCTGAGGAAACTGTGCCTTTCAATGTGAAGAAGGCTCACAGGGCAATAATAGTCGTTAATTGCTGTTAGCTTCCCAATATACAAGAGGTGGTTACCAAGAAGACAGAGGGGCATAGCAGGAGAACGAGAGATACTGGTCCTAAGTTGAAACAAGGGAGGTTCTAACTGGATATAATGAAAACATACTAAATGAAAGCTTAATTAAGCACTGGAATTAGTTTATAGAATTATACAATGGTTTGGGTGGGGAGGGATCTTTCAAGGTCATCTAGTGCAACCCCCCTGCAGGGAGCAGGGACATCCACAACTAGAGCAGGGTGCTCAGAGCCCCAGCCAACCTCAGCTGCAATGGTGCCAGGGATGGGGCAGCCATCACCTCTCTGGGCAGCCTGGGCGAGGGTCTCACCACCTTCAGCATCAACAATTTCTTCCCTCTCTGCAGTCTAAATCTCCCTCTTTTAGTTTAAACCCATCACCCCTTGTCCTGTCCCAACAGGCCCTGCTTAAAAGTCTGTCCCCATCTTTCTGACAGGCCCACCATTGGTGACCAGGAGGACTGTGGAAAGTTCTCTGCAGGAGAAGGAGGGAGGTTTTTTTTCCTGGTACATTTTATAATTCGCAGGAGGGTTTTGTGCATGCATGGGCGTGAGGGGGATTCTCATATAGAACAGCTTGATATATTTATTCTGTGGAGTGACAGCTGCAGGAAGCTAGTAAATTAAGGACTTCCACAGCTGTCAATAAAAGGATGGAATATATTTTACACTTCATAAGGTCACATGCGAACCTGGAGGACTGATCCACAGGAAGCCTTCGCTGTACATTTGACACTCACAGTCTGTCTCTTTACCCTCTAATTCTGCATGTTCCAGCTCCCTGTTCTGACACTACTATAGTATGTCTTAATTTGGAAACTGAGATAACTCTGCTAACAGTAATGAGAAAGGATATAACAGGCCATCAACAAACCTCATCGTCATCTCCTTTTGATCCACTGAGAGAAAACCAAGATGCCTACTGTATCCTGTGATTTTAAATTGGTCTTGTAAGGTAAAGAACTTTTACAGTCCTAATAAACACAAACACACCAAGGCATTAGATTAATTAAAAATAACAACAAAAAAAAAAGAGAGACAGAGAAAATAAAACCCCTTCACTAATATACACCATAATTCTCACACAAGTATTTTCATTTGTGCCTGAGATACCTTACCCTGAATGCACAAAAACTGTTTTTCCAAGGAGAAGTGGATTCAGATAATGTCATCTATTTTAGAGGAATGGCATTTCTACTTATAAAACTAAAGTATCTTTGCAGGACCCTTGGTAAAGAAAAGTAATTTGCACACACCATTTGAACAGTTCCTCAGCCTGTTTCAGGGTTTCCATCAGCACTGACAAAAATTCAGAGCATCCTACAGAGCTGCTCTTTGAGGTCTTATTTTAATTTGGAAAACTTACCTAGTAACTATCATTAACTGACAATACCACTAATCATATATCACTAAAAGTTTGTTTTGGTTTTTTTTTAGAAAGAGAATATTTTAAGTGAAATCCAGGCTTGTGAAGAAATATTGTATCTTGGGTTAGACTATAAAAATACCTCTGTGCCCAGAGCTGGATCATTCTGATCCTTAGATCACTGTGGCTGCAACATCACTATTATTTTTTAAAGTTACACATTTATTGGTGCCAGGTGGCAAAAAAACCTCCAAGAAATCACACAAATAGGTGTCCCTGCCAACAGAAGAGTTGCTTTTGCTCAGATCATCTTTTGAGGCTAGCTGCCTGCAGTCACTATAGAGGAATTTCCATGTACTGGTTCATGCTTTGGTTAGTTTCACTTTAGATGTTTTAATCTTATCAGGGTGAGATTTACTCTCTGTCTGGACTACACCAATTTACTCTTGGCAACCAGTCCTAGAAAGTCTTTTGCTTGTCAATTTCATGGTCAGGATGTCCTTCCTGAGTGGCTGATGATGGCCATGGGCGCTGTTGCCAGTCCTGGTGGCAGCATCTTGGCTGATGCGTGTGCACCTTAACACCGTGTCTGACCTCTTCTGAACTTCCCTGGGGCTTTCACTGATTTACTGGAAGGCCTTAAGTTGTGGACTTCTCTTTCCTCACATAGTTTCCCATCACTGGCCAGCCAAAGCTTGCTGTGGATTAACACTCATTTACATTATCAAGTGCCTGCTGCTTTGGGGAAAATTGCTGGTCTGATTAATCCAGATAACTTGCGTGTCTCACCATGTCCAAGAAGCTAATATCCACCTAGCCAAAAAAAAGTGGTAAAGGAATCATATGCAGGAAATTGTAATCAGGGCTATTGTACAAGGCTAGATATGTATTAGATACTGTTGTCTTTCCTAATCATATCTAGAAGAAAATTAGCCATGGAACTGAATAGTATATATGCACAATAGCATTAATAATGCTAGCCAAGTGAAGTGACACACATAAACCAGATATAATACTCTATTTCCTTCTGCAATTTTCCTTGTTTTGAGTGATAATTACATAAACTGCAGGCACAGCATTTTTGTGCGTGTGGATACTGAAGAGCAGACTTTAACGTACATTTCCTTTTTCTGTATCTTCTTCAACCATATTTTTCTTTGAGAACAGCTTGAAGATCTTTTATTGGTTTCATCAGGACACAAGTGTCACCTTAGTCACAGGACATTACATCCTAAGCCATTGCTTGACATCTCCCACTCAGAGCTCTCCAGAAATATCAACCTTTGAAATGTAAATCAGATCCTTCTGTTTAAATCTCATTTTTCTCAGCATTCGAAGTGACTCTTGTAAAAGCCATGTCCTCAGCAGTGCAACCCTGCCAACCGGTGATTACACTTAATAAGTCAACTTCGGACCTGCTGTGTATCATCAAGGGTTTGACTGTTTATTTGCCACTAAGCACCAGTTTTTCTGAAGCTATTGTAATTCTTATCAATCATTTCATCTCTTTTATCACAGTTTCTATAGGGAACTTGTACTGTTTATCATCGCTTTGCTTCCTCAGCTATTTACTCTCCATTTCACTCTGCAGGAAAAGATTTGTGTCCGTTACAGCTGAAGTTCTAAAAATTCACGTCAAAATCACAAGACAACAATAAATGTAATTGAGGAGAGCAAAAATCATACCATCCTTGTAGGCAACATCATAAGACCACTTGCTGAACCAGCCAGCTGCTGCCACATACACTTACACACACAGAAGCCACCAGGAAAAGTGGAATTAAAATCATGTATCTGTCATTAAACTAAGAATGTGTTTACCGGTATAAGGTATAGTTAATTCAAAGAGGTTTGGGGTTTTTTTTTATTATTTTTGTAAACTTTTAATTCCACAGATAAACAGATTATGGGTATATTCTGTAATAATGAAAAAAAAAACCAAAACCAAACCAACATTGTGCTTTCAGCTTTATGAATGCATTTTTCTAATATTGACGTAACACCTGAAATTCAGCCTAAACTGCCAAGTTCCTCTTTATGCAGAGCCAGCTATGCCAAGACCGTGCTGAATCTTGCAGTTTCCACCCAAAGCCAAAGCTATAAATTCCTTTCTGGCAAACTGCATTCAGCTCAGATTTAGTCTAAACTTGGCTCAGGCTTATTTGAAAGGTTCACAAACTCTGGCCAATCTTTAAAAATTGTATTTGCTGGGATACTCAGGATTCACTATAAATATTTTCCGTAGCACACTTGCAGCTACTCCCACACAGCAGACATTTGTACCTCCGATTTCAGCCCTGCAAGTGCTGGTAAAGGTTTTGATTGTTGTTTTTTGGTTGGTTGGTTTTATTGTTTTTGTTGTGTTTTGTTTGTTTGTGGTTTGTTGTTGTTGGTTTGGGTTTTTTGGTGGGGTTTTTTGTGTGTGTGTTTGGTTGGTTGGTTTTTCTTTGTGTTTTTATTTTCTTTGGTTTGGTTTTATTTTTGTGTGTGTGTGGTTTGGGGTTTTTTTTGGCTGTTTTGTGCTTTAAGAGGACAGGTTCAGATTTTAAAAGAGATTGAGGATGCACTGAAAATACAGATGCTTAGCCAAACTTGCCAGATGTGCAGACTAGGCTAGAATATGATTCTGGTACTTCCTTGCAATGCAGTCATCCCGGAAATATCAAGAAAGCCCTATATTTGTATTTCAGCTTAGCTGAAGAAGAAACAAACACTGACGCAAAGACCAAAGGTACAAACAGTGGGATAGGCGTGATCTCTGGAGGTCAAACATGGGAGAGCCAGCATGAAGAAGGAACTTGTAGTTCACCTCCACAGCTCGGGCTGCAGTCCCTCATTACAGAGCTCTGTGAGGGTCAGTCAGGGAGTCCAAGAACATCCAAGAGCAAACAAAGCAGATTAGCAACCCATTGTTCCCCATTTCTGTCCCATTTCTTGGTCCATGGATCTTTTCCCTCTGCCTTTATTATTTTTCTTTCCAGCACACCCAACAGAAACTTGGGACAGCATCCCTTAAGGTCATCTTTGAATTAGGTTCTTCTTGTGCTTTGTGCTATGTGGAGGACTGTTCTGGTAACAGAAAGCAGCCAGATCATCACATACCAATGCAAAACAGATTATTATCCATGATGAACCTCATACCAAAAAAAAAACAAACCCCAAAAAACCCAAGAAGAACAAAAACTGTAAGGTTTCCTCTAATATTTTTTAGCTGCATTGACTGTAAAGACCCATGAATATCTAAGGTCATGAGTTTTCACATATGCTTTACAAAATTTTTCCAACTGCTTACTCTCATAATTTGCTTTCCAAGGTAAACAATTATAACCCTACATTTCAGCTCACAGATTACATTCGAGGACTACTTAATGTTTTAATTTCTTTCTCAGAGAAGAAATGGCGAATGGGAAAGCCTTTGTCACCTCTGCCCCTAGGTCAAGAGATCTCCTGACTAACAGTACCAGAGAAGTTAATTCTCTAGATAGATCTGAAAGCAAGCTGAGTGCTAGAATAGGAACGCAATAACCCAGAGGGAAGCAAGCAACTGCAGACACTGCATTTGGGGACCACACAAAGTCACATCACTGAATACAGGTCAATCTTGCCTGCATAAAAAGTCAAAGGAAGTGTTATTCCTGCAGCACATTGAAGTACCCTAAGTATCCTTTTTATTATTATGTTTTGGCAAAGCAGTATTTTTCACTTATGTACACTACTGACAAATACAAAGAGATAAACAGGGAATTGAAAATCAATGTTGACAGGTGGAAGAGTCAACAGAGAGAAGACAACTTTGTCTTTATTGCTGAAATTGCAGAAAATATCAAAATGAAGATTTAGCTAAGTAAAGGCTAGAACTTATTGCTATAACATTTTTCCCTTTAATTGATTCTTTCAGCATCGTAATCTCTCTTACGCCTACTGTTATCTCTTTACTCCTTGTCGCTCTGTGATCTCTGACTGAGAAATTGGACAGACCATTTATTTCACAGCATTTTGCAGCAGATCAATAAAAGAGTAAAACTGCAACCGACCATGCAGCTTCAGAAGCCATAAACACAAGAAACCTTTGAAAAACTCTGGCTTGGAGGCAACCTGAGGGTTGTGGATTACTAATATAATTGTTTTCCATACCTGCTGCTTGGGTGTTTTAGGGCAAGACTGGTGGGAATAAGGTGTCTGTACATTCCAGGGTTCTCTGACTATTGGGAAAAAAAACCTTTTTGGGATGCTGCAGCTGGTGGGAGAACTACAGCCACACAGTGCTGGAAGGAACCAAACAGTCTCACCATCTTCAGCCTCCCCTTTGTTAAAGCTGACCCCAGCAAGTACCTTACAATGAGTTTTAATGTCCAGAATAAAAGATGTGTAAGTCACTACAAGAAAGTAGTTAGTTATGCCAGAGAGGTCTCAGCAGCAGAGGTCTTGCTTAGCAGACTCTGCTATTAAATGATATTCATAGGAACCTGTCAGCAGTTTACACCCCCTACTCCCCTTGACTTTAATGAAAATTACTGTAGATAGATACTGCCTTTCCACAGCTTCGGAGGCAGCAGAAGGCAAGTCTTATTTATAAAGCAGGAAGCTAACACTGTTTTGTTTAGGGATGCTCCTCAGGAAAAGGGAAACGTGGGCAAAAATGAGGACAAGGACTAGACGTCCTTCCATATCTGACAAGTAGGTGAACAAGAGTAGGTGGAGGTATAATAATATATTTGGCTCTGTCATTGAAATCATTCACTTCCTGACTTGAGATAAGGAGATGATTTTCCTCCTCCCATCCTTGTTCTCAGTTCCTGTGAAAGGAGTGAAAGCTCTGGGTGAAAAAAAAGAAAAAGGTACCTCAAGAGTTAATGAGATCTCTTGCCACAGGAAGGGTTACTCGAAATAAAATTAAACTCACATTAATATGAGTGTCACCCTTGCATTAGAATTTTTTTGTTTGTTTTTTGGGGGGGGGGGGGTTTTGTGTGTGTGTGTTGGGGTTTTTTTGTGTGTTTGTCTTTTGTTTTGTTTTGTGTGTGTGTGTGGAGGGTTTGTTTGTTAGTTTTTAGCAATGGTAGCTCTAACACTTTCTAGAATTTGCATTTGTGGGTTAGAACTTTTTGGGTTTTAATGGAAAAAACATTGGCACAAATTTATATCAGGGCCTTCTAAATAG
>WTSP01007578.1:0-40962 GCA_025331215.1 Actenoides lindsayi
GAGAGGGAGAGGGGGAGAGAGGGGGGGGGGAGGAGCGGGGGGGGGGGGGGGGGGGAGGGGGGAGGGGGAGGACGGTGGAGGGGGGGGGGGGGGGGGGGGGGGGGGGGGGGGGGGGGTTGAAACAATCCTTTCTCTGAAAGAACAAAATGAAAGCCACAGAAAAATAATCTTTTATAATTCCTGTATTCTGCCTATAGTGGGATCAGGGACCTTTATGAACTCATGTTTTAAAAAAACCCCATGCACGTAAAATCTCAGAACAACATTCTTTGCGTATGTCAGTCACAACAAATCATATGTTTTCCTATTGCCGAGTCTAAAAGTTTTAAGTAAAAAATAAACAGAAACACCAATTTTCCTATGCATTCAGGAATAGCTCAGCACCAGCACAGTACACCACCGGGATTACTAACTCTCACGTTTCTGTTACAATTCCCATAATGCTGGGTTCTTGGACAGAAAAGAAGGAGGGGGGTGTTTGTCTTCTTTTAATAACAACAACTTAATTAGACTCAAAGCTGAAAGCTACGTTGGATGAGCAATGAGAAAAACTCAAGCTGGGGTGCCCTCAGGCATCAGGGTTGTTGGAAAGAAAATTGGGGACAAAGAAATGAGCTGGTAAAACTAAAAAGATGCAGAAGGATAGAAGAAGAACTCAAATTATAAGTGAGTATAGGGTTTTTCTGAAAAGAAAAAGAGAAATGAAGGATAGCAAAGGGAAAACATAAGGCATAAAGGAAGAAGACATGGGCTGCAAGTCAGGAGCACATCCCACATGTGACAGATAGGTAATTGGGGCTGGTGAGCAGCCCAAAGGAGGGGGCAGGCAGACAGTCAGTGGGAAGTGCCTTCCAGACTTCATCCCATAGTCATCCAGTTGGGAAGTTTGAAAGCTACTTTAAAGTAGCCTTTTTGAACCTAAAACAATCTCATGTTGAGTTTGATTATCATTTCACCGATGGTGAAAAAGACATTTAAAAAAGCCCACCTTTATCCTTGGAAAAACCTCAGCGTTTAAGTGACTCATGATTTTAGGACTCTGACTCATTCATTTTGTGACGAGTTTTATGAGTTTTATTACAGAACTGTTTTTCATTTTCCTGCTACTTCTGGTTCACTCAGCCTCAATGCTTAATTCCTAGGAAGGTCTCTTTAGTTTTTCACATGTTGAGAGAGCTCAATATAGCTCTGTTCTACTATTTTTCTCCTTTTCCTCTGACTGGTTTTTTCAAGAAAACAAAGCCCCTTCTTAGTTTAAGATATAAATTGATCTTTATCAATGTTTTCCCTCTATTTTCCTTCTTAACCAATCTATATTTTCCACTAGCCACCACTTCTGAAGTACTTATTTTATCCATTTCCTTACTCTCTGTTTATTGCTTCATGGAAGAACATCTCCGATCAAATCCTGAAGTGATTTCTAAATCACAGAATTATAGAATCACAGATCAGTTTGGATTGGATTATCCAAAAGTGGTACTTTCCTGTTAGTAGACTTGAAACTATTTGTGAAATTATCCTGTTCAAACATTAGTGCACTATTTAATTAGAAAACTTTATATAAAAATTAAGCAAACATAGCCTTTTAAAATCTTTTTTGTAAATATGAAACGGGAACAGAGTTTGCCAAGTGTCTTTGTTTTTTTTAAAGGTAGTCAGGTATATAACTGCCCTCTTTTAGTTTAAAATCACTATCCCTTCTCCCATCTCCACAGATCCTATTAAAAAGTCTCCCCGTAGCCTTCTCTTCCACTGGTTGAACAACCCCAACTCTATCAGCCTCCCTACATAGGAAAGGTGTTCCATTCCTCTGATTATTTTTGTAGCCTTCCTCTACACCCACTGCAACAGGTTCATGTGTTTCTTGTGCTAAGCATTCCAAAGCTGAACACAGTACTCATTACCAGCTCATATCCAGCTTTTCATCCACCAGTACCTCCAAGTAGTATGCGAGTTGTTTGTTAAAGTATTAACATAATCCCAGCAGAATTACTGGAACAGATGAGTGCTCCTACATTTCTACATTTATTTCCCAGCCAGTATAGGGCTGCTTCCCATACTAGTTTTCCCAATGCTTTGCTCTCTTTTGTAATATATTCGTTACTGTGTAGAACTTCCCTTAGCAGAAAGACCAGTAAAACAACTATTACTCATTCAGAAGGATTTCATTGCTTCAGGAAAATCAGAAATTGATCATTCTATGCTGGTGTAATTGCTTTTTAAATCATTGCTATCAAATAAGAAATCCAAACATATCAATAAGGCTTTTAGGAATGGGGACGAAAAACTTCGGTTTTTCGAAGGATATTTTCATATGAGGGTTTCGTGCTTTTTTTTTTGTTTTTTTTTTTTTGGGGGGGGGGGGGAACCTCAGCTGGCCCCATTCTGTGTGGACTATCAGATAATAGCAAGAAATATCCTAAGGGAAAGGAATTATACTTCAACAGGAATTCACAGAGCATCACACTTGAATATGTCCCTCAAGTTTAAGCCAAGTCTATTTCTCTTCCTGTTGGCTCAGGCTCTGAGGCTTTATTTCATGCCCTTTCACATTTATCTGTCATTACACACATGCCACTTCTTGAGATCCGGTTATCTACAAAAATATATAATTTATCATCAGCATATATGTACTTCCTCTCTCAGCTTCTGATCCAAGTTCTCTCCTCAGGTGGTGGCTTAGCCAAAGGCATTGGGAGGTATCTGCTACACATTTCCCAAATCAAACAGCACCAAATTCGTTCCTTTTCTGTTAGAGTAAAATCTCCATGGTGACAACTGCATTATCAAGCTGTGAGAGCATTTCAGTTAAGAAGAGCATGTTATCATGAGATTCTCATTACAAGACTGCCCTCTGTAAATGAAGAGGAGATGTTACTGTAGGGGTTTCTGTAAATGAAGAGATGTTACTGTAGTGGTTCAAACTGGCTGAAGCTAGTCTTTACCAACTGGCTTGTGAGGCCACATTGCAGATTAATGCCTCTGAAACAGTATGTGTGTCTCCCTAAATCAGATGAACACAAGACATCATCATAGTTAGAAACATATGAATTTTTGTACTCAATCCCAATGGAAACAATTTTCTCTCCTGCTGCCTTAAAGGAGTGCATGGAAAGCAACTCAGCACCCATGGGCCCTGGGGAGTCCTGCTTTGCTCCATCCACACCTTCCGCCTTAGCTGCCTGTTCATCAGCACCATCTCAGGACTGACCACTCTTAATTTTGTTCCCTCAATCACCAATTACAGAGGTTGCTCTACTTTATTAATTGTTGAAGATGCAGTATCAGTCATCTTCTAAAATTTGTGTATTCATCAACATCCATCTTGTGCTATATACAGCTTGGCCTTTATGATCTGTATGCAGCTAAGACTTGGCAAATAAATCACTAGGAATGAAGTATCTTTTCTTCCTCAGTTAAAATATGTATTTCTATCTTGGTCAGTAATGGCTTTTCATAAGGACAAGAAAACTTTTCCACACTATGCTTTATACACTAATCTTAATATCCTCTGCTTTGTTTTTCTGTGTTGTGCTAAATGATGGCATGCTTAAAAGAAAATCAATCTGAATTAAGATCGCAAGTTTTGCAATTATGCCATCACCTTCTTCTTGAGGAATGTGATTACTTTGTGACAAATCTTTTTAAAAACTTTCAAATTAATCATTTAAAGTTCAGATAAAGATAATAGAAACCTGGCAGTTTAAATACACTGAAACTTCTACACCTCGGTCTGGAACATTAGGTGAAATTTAAACAATTTCTTTCTTAGATTAAAATTAATTTAGTAAACAAGCTTCTTTGTTACAGAATTTGAGGAGAGCAGGGGATATTTCCCAACAGGGAACCCATGGGCTTATGCATGAACGCAATGCTGAGAAGCACTAATGTTCATGAAAGGTTTCTCTGTGGGAACCACTAACATAGCCAGTTCAAACTCCTCCTGTCAAAAACTGCCTCATGGTAGATAGGATAAGAGCAGTGAGAACGTAGCTCCTATCCACATCAAAAAATGACTCCATCTTGAATGTTACCTTACTTTCACAGCTGCACCAACACAAAATTGTGGTGACTAGCTAACACACATTCGCATGTGAAAGAGGAAAAATGTAGAGACAACATCATGAAGTCTAGAGTGGGCATCTCCTCCTTTCACCTCCTTTTGCATCTCCTGCATAAAGTATAAACTTAACCGCCTTCATTTTCTTAACAGCTCATTGCTGCTTTTGTCCCCTCACTCCACTATTAGAAGCTCGCAGTGTACTAAAATTAAATTTCCCTCTGCACCTCTTACTTCGAAAAGTCTCCAGCACTGACATCTGTTCTTGCAGCCACCTCTAACATAAAACACTACTGTTGCCCTCTCACTTCAGTTCTCTCTCCTAAATTTGTCTCTCTACATCACACACCACAATATACCTTGCCAAAGGCAAATCCCATTTCCTCTTCTACCAGACTTCATTTCCCCACAATATATGAATTCTTTGAGCACACTCTTTCCACTCTATACCCTATACCCTGGCTACAAAACACTTTCAACTCAATTTAACTCTCCTCCCACATTCTCCTCTTCAGCACCCTCTAAAGAGCACCACAGGCATTAACTTGTGGTTCTTTACAATCAATCTACTAAAGATAGTATTTGCAAATTCAAGACCAGCCTCTTTCTGAAACGTTTTTTCCCCATTCTCAGCTGAACTCCAGTTTATCAGAGCCACATAATTTCTGTGGAAATCCCCCTTCTGGTTTTCATGGTACTGCATGTAGTCATTCTCCTGCTTACAAAGACTGCAGTCAATGCAGTTCTTTGCAGTTTCAAACCACTCTCATTTCTGGAGTGGCTTAGTCTTTGGCTCCTTCCTCCTATTCTGTACAATGTCCTTGATTACAGTCATCAGGAAATTCTACACCTTCTATATTTCCAACTTTAGAGTCTACAATATAAGCTGTAAAACTCTACTGACTTCCAAAGTCCATAATCTTAGTGTGCTATTCTTTTGGTTTTTTACATCCTAAATTTAAGATATTACTTTGTCCCTTAACTCACTATATAAAAAGGGTCTCAAATACTTTGCTACTTTTACTGAAACCTCCACTCAATATACCTCTCTAACTACCCAGCTTCTGTCTTTTAGTGTTACAGTCCATCCTAAGCAACTAAAAGTAGACATTTCAGAGGAGTATTTCAGATCTTGCAGTCATCACATGTGAGGTGAACAAACACCTTTACTAGCTTCACCCAGCTCTCTAAATGAAGAATGATATTTTGCCCTTGCAAAACTGGAGTGCACTGCAGGTTCATGTTATCTACAGGAAAACACAGAATGGTAAAGCTTCTTCTGAGCCTTTTTTATTTCTGCTATATCTGTTTGAGAGTGACTACCATATACCACTCACATCAGGGAAACCTGGATCTGTACAGTTTACATAGCAAGCAACAGTTTTTTCATTATGTTTTATGCATGTTATCTCTATATTTGATGTCTACTTGTTTCCTAGTATGGATTCAACAAAGATCTTGAGTTATCCACAAACTGACCCATCTTCCTTTTTTGGGCAGATCCCCAAATTATTGCTAGATGCCATTGTTTAGTCATAATCAAAGGTTTGTGTGCTGCAGAGATTTTGCTATCTAAATAGACTACGTGAGATGAACTGATGAAGGAAAGCATAACAGTAAGAAGATCACACTGGTATTCTTTTATGTGGATACTCATACTCAAGGTCCCATTACTTGCTCAACTTCAAAGCAACATCCCAGGACTAGAAATAGTTTAAAAATCCTGAATAGTAAGCTTTAATTCTGCTTTATTTTAGGCTTCAAAATTTTTATTGTTTGTTATTTCCTACAAAATGAGAATTTGCATTTCCAGCCAGGTGTATCCTATGTTTGACTGGAAGGATCTTGTGGCATTGGCTACTCCTTAAACTACTGTAAAGTGTCTAGCAAATCACAAACAGTAACACACAAGCAGTGATTTGCATACAACAGGTCATGTAATGCTTGATCCAAGCCACCACAGAGTCAAGAAAAAGACAGACATTTGCTCCAAGTTCTGAATCAGAGCTGTATTCTGTTGTTTTGTGGTCCAGTGGGTGGCCCATAGCATTTTCTTGGCATGCAAGAGGCTGCTACAGCATAAAGAAAGGCAAAAGGAGCTGTATGTCTTCTACTGTCTGCCCCAGGGTGACTCAGAAAGCAGGATCAGTCGGTATTATTGCCTCTTGTATTCGCACTGTAAAAGGATAGAGGGATGTTCTCTTAACCCAGCAGCTCTGCTCAGTAATTCCAACTGGATGCAGCAGCTGGTCAGATAATCTGTATATTTAAGGAACAAGTTAGAAATGCTCCCACATCCAGGGAAAGCCAACACCATCGGTGTTATCTCAAAAATAATTATATAATTATTCCCAATATTATTTATAATTTCATTTAAATTAATATTTTAAATTCTTTTTTTTCTTAAGAATATGAAAGACGAAGTTGAATTACTGGGTAGATTACTGAGGCAAATAAGCAGAAAGGCATACTTATGAGCAATTCAAGGACTGTGGCAATTTTTAAGTGATGCTTTTGGCAAAGAAACAGGAAAGTGAACTTTAGGTTCAGAAGTCCAGCTGGATTAAGAAGTGGGATGTCCACCTGTCACAAACACATCCTCAAACTTCTTTTCCCTGTCAAATATGCAATGCATATTCCTGGACACAATTAAAAGGGAGGTAACTTTGCTGTCCCAGAGCCCAGATAAACTTGCTCATAAAAGTCAAACACATACACCAGCTAAACATTTCTCCTCAATAAGGAATCACTTGGCTATATCAACTACAGTCTTCTTTTGCATCAAAAGACACTGAATCCTGCTAGTCACCATAAAATACTGTTAATTCCATGGCAATTGAACAACAGATCAGTATGTTTGTGATGGTCAATTTAAACAGCAGAGCAAAGCCTGTAAAAGGACAGAGAGGAAAAACCTTGCACATTAAAGAAAAGTGTTAAACAGAGGATGGTTTCTCAGAACAGTCATACATTGAGAGAATAGCTGATTTGACATCAGATGTAATTAATGGGCCAACAGAAAAACAGTTGAGACTGATAGCAGAGTTCAACTACATTTGAATTAATGTTTTTTTCCCTGATGTATTGCTGTATTTTTCTTTTTCAGTTGCAATACAATGCTACCATTTAGTGGTCAGACACACAAAGTGCGGACTCCAGCAGGCTTCCTGTATTTTCGTCCAAAGAGGTGGCAATTATATTAAGAATAAACAATGAATTCACATAATCCTAAGAACCAGGAAATTAATATTACTGTAATTTCTGGTTGCTAAACAAAATAAGATTTGTTTGAATTCAGGTGGCTTGAGTAAAACCTTGTCAGAGGTATTAAAATAATTTCAAAGACTAGGTAAATAAACCAGAAAAATTTGCAAGTTATTACCAGGAAAATATGATACTATTTCACACAACTCTTTGGACTTCTGTTGAAATGTATCTGAATTTCAGTGTGTATGTACAAGGGAAGCAATTCATACAGCTCTATAAGCCATCTTTTGCTGAAAAAAAAAAAAGATAAAATGCAGTACCATTCTCCTGTGAGTTACTTATTTCGTGATTATTACTGAATTCTACTGTTAAATACTCAGGAAGAGAAAAATTAAGCCCAGAATATGTTCCCCATGATCTAATGAGTGAAGAAACCTAAGGGAGTTTGTTCATTCACTTAACGAGTATGGCTCATATTCTCTGTGAGGTGGTGTTTACTTTTACTTATTTGCCATTCAATTCATTGTACTCTTGCAATTGAACTTGAACAAAAGCTGCTGGTTTCAGAGCAGTCTCTTAAACTATCCTAAGCACTTGTCAGTGTGTTCTTCAAATAACAGTGATACTTGAGAGCTTGTTGGCTGAAGAAGGCCTTTGTATGACAAAACCTCTTAGGAATGAAAAACCTACAATTTGAAGGCACATAGTAGAAAACCCGAGTGGCTTTTTGATCATCAATCATGTTACAAGTGAAAATGCTATTGTTTTCATCGGTTGGGATAATATTACTTTTTATAATACCATGACAGATATATTCAAAAATTAAAATCCACAGCTTTGTTATGTTTGCAATCAATAGCAGAGCACTGGACTAGATTCTCATGTCTATGTATACAGTTTCTAAAATAAGCATGAACAATCACTCGTGAATTTTCATTGTTCACATTTCACGACACATTTTAGCTGATGATTTAATCCTGTCCCTCTAGTTGATTAAAGCAGGTAAATGAAGAGGCAGAGACCAGCTAGGTGAAATGAATTCAATAAAATGGAAATTTTTTTTCAGGTGCCAGTTTCTGGGAATTATAATTACAGGTTAGGAGCTAAGAAGAAAATGTCTTTTTAAAGAGAGAAATATTTTTCAAGGTAAGCTTCTACTGCTAGATTAAATTAAACACTGTATTATATTGGCCTATTTCCTTTTAAGGCAGTTGGTCTTATATTTCTGAAATAGTTTTAATGTATTTCCCCCCAGATCTTGCAAACTCAGATTTCATTTATAAAGCTCAAAAATAAAGTACACTTGATCAATTTTTTTCAAAATCTGCTTTTTCAAATACTTGCAGATCAGTGAAGCCTTCTGACTGTAACTTCTCCTTTAATTCAATACAATTCTTCTATCAAAGGCACTCATCATTTTACCTGAAAGTGTGCAATACTGCTATTTCCAATTTTCAATTAAAAGATTGAAGACACATGATATAAGGCAAAGATGAGTCACTGAATTAACTCTTAGACACCAGAAGCACTTCATTGATTTTTCACCATGATCCACTATGTATTTTTCTAGAGGACTAGTTATTTTTGAAAAGTCCTGCTCAGCAGGAAGCTATAAGCTGGCTCCTGCTCTCCTTGACTGGCCAGATGCTGCTCTCTACCTTCCCAGCTGGGAACTGTGGCAAAAAGATGCAGTTGCTTTTTGAGACACTGGGAGATCAAACAGCCTTCCCTTGGAAACTGCAAGAGACACCACTCATTTGGGAACTGGTCTGAATAAAATTTACTAGTTGTCTGGATCTAAATCCAGATGGAAATATTTGGTTTATAATTTTGCTTTAGATACTGCAAATCCCTCTATAACAGAAATTCCATTTCTGTTAATTCTATCACTGACTGATACATGAAAAGGTCGAAGTTATAGTCCACACACCATTATGAAAGCATCCAAGGTAGAGATTACCATGTCATCAGGTCCATGTGATGGCATTCAAGGAAGCAGTTTCAGGAAAGCCCCCTAGAAACAAAGATTTCCTTTCATAGAATCATAGAATACTTTGGGTTGGAGGGCACCATTAAAGGTCGTCTAGTCCAACCTCCCTGCAGAGAGCACGGCCATCTTTAACTAGATCAGGTTTCTCAGAGCCCCATCCAATCTGACCTTGAATGTATTCAAGGATGGGGCTTCTACCACCTCTCTAGGCAACTTGTTTCTTTTGGACTGGTATTTGGATCCAGAGCAATCTGCCTTACTGTATGTCCTTGTCAAATGTGGGAATATTTCTGGCTTTCTTGTTCTTGTGAGAGAGTGTGCACTGCAGAAGCTGGTAGAAACATGAAATTAGTAAGAATTATTAATATCTGAGCCAAACCTATCACACCTTATGCCTGCAACAGAACCAGATTTCAACCAGTGGTTCAAGTAGCACATGGACTGTGAAATAAGAAATAGTTACCCAAATACATTTAGAGATGTAAGTCTTTGTTTTTCCTTTTTGGAAAGCATTTTAATACCAAAATCCCAGTGCTACAATGCAGGCATCACCTCAATGTCCATAACACAATGTTCTCATGTTAACTTACTGACTAATGGTGTACTCTGGTGATAATGCTATAAACTGCATTTCTTTCAGGCATAATCATTAATAAAAAGCATGTGGGGCAGCACTCCATCGTATACTGTCTGGAACGTAACTGAGATGTATGATGTCTTTTGCTAGATACACATGCTAAGTTAAGGCTCAGCATGCAACACTGAAAAAGAGCGACATGGTTGACTTCTAAAAAAAAGGAGGAAAAGGGAAAACAGATGTCAAGGTTTCAACAAGTCATTGCACACTGCAGCTGGAACCAGTACAAAACCAACACAAGTATGCTGATAATGTAGCATTTCTTGTAATGATAAGGGCAATAAAATAGCAGAAAATGCAAAACCTTGAACAGCTAAACACCTTCCTCAAATTCCAGAACATCAGTTGGGCTGAACAATAATAGCAATCCTTTCAATAACCAGATCAAATGATTCAACTATTAAAGCTCTTTATGCTCAAGAAAAGTGAAAGTTTAGAGATTCCCTTTCTTCTAAGTCTAGAATATTGACAATAAATCTAACGTGCAATCCAAACAGACATTCAGATGCACATTATCTCATCACCATCACTCTTGAAAGTATTTGGCAATAGTTTCTATTATTACAGCAGATGTTAACAAGATGGATAGAGAGCATGTTAAATAAACATAAATATTAATATCTAAGTATCTATCTAGCAAAGCCACTGTTCAAATTAATATTTCCCTAAGAGCATTACTTGGGAAATTAATCAAGAGAATTTGTATTGATAGTAACTGCTATAAATTCAAGGTATTTCATTAACAAAGACTGACCTTCAGAAAAATTGCTAAGCAATGTAAACGGGGTCTACATGTGTAATCTGTAACTGAACTCTGATGGAGTGATTCTCATAACTGGAAAGCCATTCTCACTGGACTTTGGCTCCTTAGGGCAGAGCAGCAAAGGTAGGAAATGTTCAGAGAGAATCTAACTTACAAAAATTTACAACGTGAAAGAGTTCAAAAGCTTAATGATGAAGAAAGAGCAGATACAAGCAATAATCACAAAAATCTGGAATTTTGAGGCAATCTCTGTGGAAGAGACACTTCGGGCAGAACAGTGTCTCCACTACACAGGCAGGCTGGTTACAACTGTTAAGACTTCTGAAGCACGCTGAACATGGAAATTGCTTTCTTATGTAAATGTTTCATACTGGAATGAGGACTATTGCTCGTGAGTCTTTCCGCACAGCAAGTTCTGGGACGTTACTAAATCTAGCAAGTAAAAAGTAAACAGAGTGCACAAATCCACAAATATGACACAAACCCTCAGGATTAGAGGTGACATCAAAGAAAGCAAGCAAAAGACTCAGGCTGACACATGGAAAAATAATTTTACAAATAGCGATAGAGTCACAACTGACTACACAAAGATCTGAGAATTAAAAAGCAACCTGCTAAGAGGTAGCTAAACAAAAAGATGAAGCCAGTTTCAAATAAATCCAGGCCAGTAAAACACAGAATAAATGAACGTAGCAGTGGGAGGTGAAGAGGAGCTTTCTCAAGCGCACCAGAAAGTTTTAGCACAACGACATAGAAAACAATTCCTTCAAAATCCCTTCTATTTTGCTAGAAAAACTTTAATATTTAAACTGTAATCATAATCTCAGATGTAAAAAGTGAAATGAGTCACTTTTATTAAAAGTAGATATCCAGAGTTGCTAATTTTAAGATTTAAATGATTAGAATATGCTGGCATCAATACCAGTATAGTAAAAACATGCTTGTTACCTAAGAAAATGTAAAGGAAAAATTCTGGCTGCCATACAACCCTATTGCATTCATCACTGACCCGACAGCTGTGTATTTATAGATTCCACAAGTGAAGAGCATCACATGCATGCTTAATTACTAGAAAGTTCTTCATCTGTCCACCTCTAGAGTGACTTATTTTAAGCTGTAGCATAGCTTAGAGGAAACACATGGAGACATAATAAGTGCCAAAGGAATTTGGAAGTGTTTTGCTTCTTTTTGACATATCAAGATATATCAAACTGACACCCTGATACAGATGCACACCTCGGCTGGCAGTGCAGCATCATTTATATGCAATAGTTGTACCAAAAGTATTTGCCAGATGCGCTTGGAAATTATATGCATTTTAATACACTGACTCAAAACCCGAATGAAATAAAAAGTATGAAGCAATCTGCTCAGGCACTGTAGCTCCAAATAATGTGTTGAAGTGGAGGCCAAGAAGTCCACTTTGGCTGTTCCTTATACAAATTTACAATCTTTTGACTTGTACCTCCTGTGTTCTGATTCTACTACCCGTTATGAACTCAAACTTGATAGCCTTTAGCTAAAAATCATTTCCTTCTGAGATCCTGCATCTTTCAGGGAATGATGTGATAAAGAAACACAAAAGAAGACAGGCTACAAAATGTAGGAGAATTTAGTGCATTTGCAATTCAGGAGGCTGCTAGGCGCAAATAAGTTTGAGACAGAAAGATACAATGACAGAAACCACCATGCTGGGTAGGGAAATTTGCACCAAAAGCAATTTCACATGTGATAACACCCGTCTGTGTTTTGGAATTTCCTTTTCACTCACTGACGCTTTTCTGCAGCACAAAGGGCCAGATCCCCAGGACAGCTGATCTCTGCACTGCACCCAGTGTTTGCATCCAGAATCACTTGGGAAAACGAGTTAAATTCATATACATTTCTCTACATGTCCCATGTGTATCATTATCAACAGATCTAAAGATCCCAGGATACAATTTGTAATTGCCAACATAATGAACCAGAAATATCTTGCCTATAACACAAAAAAAAACCTCAACAAAAACAGATGGAGGTTTCTCCAAATTGGTTATCTCTCCTACTGAAAGAAGTAGGTGGCCAGCTCAGAAACAAAGACAGGAAAAAGGTAAGTATCTTAACCACCTGAGAGGAAAGATGGAGCTGTGGATACACTAACTGTGGAAGGTGGGTCATTTCTGCAGAAATAAAAGAAAAATAATTATCGAGTCAGATAAAAGCAGGAAGAAGGAGCCAACTACACAGCCCACAGATGGTGACACACTCTGATGGGGCTGGAAGCAATTATGAGCCAGTCTTAGTCCTAGGACTCTTCAAGGAGTCCTTGAATGATATTCACAAACATTAGGCACATGACAGGGGATAAACACTCTCACTTATATTAATGGCAAGGCTCCAATTACTCTGACTGGCTTCATTAGTTTGAATGTGTTGTGAATTACTTTCAGCAAGGGCAGGTAGTGCTTCAGAGAAAATATGAGATGCTTTTCTTTTTTTAAGAAATACTGCAATAACAATTTGATATTGGAATCCAAAGTTTAAGTCTTTTTGTTCCTTAAAGGAAAACCTGAAAAAGGGGAATATGAAGATAAAAATCAAAGTTTCACAACTTGCAGAGTGCCACCAAGTGCATAACTGTTCCAGGGTGCTTGGCATAGTGACTTTTCTCAATGTTAGGTAGCAGCGTATATGAGATGCATTTGTTTTGCATTAACTACCTAACGACAATTTTCCAGCAAATTTATATCAGGCAGACTCAGCACAAAATACCTCAGACATACACTCTTACCTGAGCTTTCCCCATCATTTAAAATAGAATCATAGAATTGTCAGGGTTGGAAGGGACCTTAAAGATCATCTAGTTCCAACCCCCCTGCCATGGGCAGGGACATCTCCCACTAGAGCAGGTTGCTCAGAGCCCCATCCAGCCTGGTCTTAAACACTTTCAAGGTTGGGGCTTCCACCACCTCTCTGGTCAACCTGTTCCTGTGTCTTACCAATCAAATCAAGTTAACTCTTTTAATCGCTGTGGCCTCCCTGACAGACAAAATGCCAAAAAAAGAGGATGTGCTGGAGTAGTATGGTGCTTTGGACATTAAGCTGTGTCTCATGGTGATTGACAGGAGCCTCGGGGTCTAGACCCTTCGTAAACAGGCTGAGGGTCTGGGCTTGTCCCCTCAACCAATCAGAATGACCACAGCACACCCTTGATTAGGGCATAAATGGGGTCCTGTCTAAGAACCAGGTAAGCTGGCTCTTTACAGAGCAGTGGGCCTGGCAGTCAGACACTCCCCTTGGACACACCATCCAAGGATACTTCCATGGACCGAGTGAGTCTCCATGGATTGAGTGAGCCTCACTGCCTTCCCCACCTTTGGGTAAGTAATACCTTGGGCACTCTTGTGTGGGAGATTTCCCCTTTATGAGTATGGGTATTTATGAGTATGTCCATTTTGGTTCATCTTTCCTTAAGGTTTAGGAATTAGTTGTGTAGTAGATAATTCTCAACAGACATCCAAACTTGTGTTTGGTCAGAAGGAGTGCTGGACAATTTTGGTTGCAGTAAACTCCCATTTTGGATAGTGGCTGCTCTTTGTTTTGTGGGTGCCTCTGTGACAGTCCCCAAAGATATTTCTTTTCATCCCTTCACATTTTAGAGCAGTAGTTACTTTGCCTTTTGTTCAAGATGATTATCCTTCAGTATAACCCTTCTTTACAGAAGCCAAGAGGCTGTGGGTGTGGTTTTCCTTCTTATGATAAAAATGAACCCAAAAGCATACAAAATTCCTCTTGCCTACTTCAGAGCAGTAACTTGGCATAGAAATAACCTACAAGGACCCAGAATAAGCTATCAGTAGAAGCCAGAGAGTTCAGCACCACCAATGATGTAGGATTCAGAAAGGTGCTTCATAGGTCTTTTTACCTGGCAGTAGATGATTTGGGCATAGTTGAGGTATTAATATTCCTTTAAAACTAAGTTACAATAAATTGTATTTCTTTTCTCCTGCTATTACGTATTCACAAAAGTGAACTTCATGAACAGCAAGACCTTCAAGGGAAAGAGATAGGTTTTAAAAAAGGTGGTTCACAGCAGAGGCAAAATGCAAGCACTTTGAATTACCTCTGGGAGGGATCTCACTGCTGACAGGCATAGTAGCTTAGATTTTCAGTAAAAAAAGAGCCTTTCTAGTTAAACTTTATAAATGTATTTACTTGGCATCCCGAATTGTCTCAAAACTTCCCAAACCTGCAAATTAGTGCAGGAAAGGGACAAAACAGAGATACAGCAAAGGAAAAGCAAAGAGCACTAATAAATACATACATAAGAGATATCTAAAGATCCTCCAGACTACATTAGAACTTGCCTCTGCAAATAGAAACTTGATCTCACGGGTAATGTATTAATTTCTTTCAAGTGACCCAAAAGCTGCTGGAAAAATATTCAACAGGGGAAAAAACATCCCCTGTTTGGAATGGCACAATGACTCAACTTGAAGGCTCAGAAGAACATAAAGCTCTACGTTACTATCTAGGGCATCTCCTAAAACATTCCCTGTGCGAAGATTACTGTCTACCTTACTGAGGTCATTAGTGGCCACTTCAGAATGAATTCACACTTGAAAAAGAACCGTCGTCGGCAGGCAACATCCTTGCCTTCCTTCTTGAATATTCAGAGAATATTCCCCCATGAATATTCAGAGAACTGAATTCTGCTTCTAAAATGAAGCTAAATAGTTCCTTGTCCATCTGAAGTGGCTCCAGAGGTCTTCCTTCAATTTGAATTATCCCGTGCAGACTCGGCACACTCAAGCTCAGCTACATACAACGAGCTTGCTTGGTTTATCATCGCTTCTTTAACGAGAACGAAGTTATTACCTATTTATCCGAACGCCGTGATGCTCGTTGATAAAACGCTCAGAAAATGCCGGCGCACAGATGCACCGTACAGGTTAAGGCTGGAGGAGAACGGAGACGGAGCGGAGAGAAGCGAAGCGAAGCGGAGCCCCCGGCCCCGGAGCCGCTGCCACCCCCCGCTCGCACACACGGGGGAGCTGCGGCTCCGCGCGGCCCCGGCTCCGGTCCCGCTCCCCGCTCCTTTCCCCACCCTCTGCGGAGAGAGCCCGGTACCCGCTGGCTTTGGGTTATTCTGTTTACTTTGGGGTTTTTTTTTACGCTCTCTAGCAAAGAAACTTACGGCTTCATACTCGGCATCTTTTTATCCAGATAAGCTTGAGGGGAAAAATAGGACATAAGCGGAGAAATAAAGGAGGGGAAAGGGTCGGGATTGAACTCTGCTACACCCTCAAGGGAGCTTTCATTGCGGAACTTCAAAACCAGTGACTTATGTTTAAGGGTGAGAAATCTATAGTTTCTACACAGGAGAAAGCCCTTCTCCCTTCCTGACACTTCAGATGCATGAACTGAGTTTTTCTTAAAGCTATATTTGCCTACAAGCAATCACCCATGCTAGTGCTCACAGCGGGAAATTTGGTTTTCACACTTTCTCTCATTTATTCTGAATATCCGGAAACAGATTTTAATGTGAGGGTGACTGAGCACTGGCACAGGATGCACAGGGAGGTTGTGGAGTCTCTCAGCCTCAGAGATACTCAAAAGCAATCTGGACAGTGTCCTGGGCAGCCTGCTCTAGGTGACCCTGCCTGTGCAGGGGAGTTGGACCAGATGACCTCCTTTCCAGCCCTTCCTTCTGGTCCCTTCCAGCCTCAGCCATTCTGTGATTCTGTGGGTTTTTTTCCTTCAGTTCACCCTCTCACTCTTTCTTTTTTCCATTATTATCCGCTGCCTCGATTGCCTTATTCCCACCCTGTTGTCCAGCTGCTTATACTTCATCTCCTGGTTTTTACTATCAGAAAGAATGTTCTGCCCTTGAGAAGTAACAGGAGAGACTACATGTTTGATAATTGTTGCTAATGACCAGGTCCTGCTGAAGCATCTCCCATCTCTGTAGTAACACAGTACAAGAGGCATTATAAGAGAACATCACCATCATGGCTAGAAGATATCAGTTCCGGGTTATATACTATCATACATACTTTGTGTAATCAGTAAATTTCATTATTTGTATCAACATAAAAATGCTCCCCTAAGTCACAAGAACCGCTAACGCACTGGAAGTAAACGTATGATCCATTTGTGAAACTGGCACATACATGGTTAAGTATTCTGCAAAATCAAGTTGAAATTTCTGATCCTTTTTCTTGCTGATTTTTGAAAATAATTGTAAAGGATAATAAGCAGACCTTATACAGGTTTAGAATCAAAAACCCCTGACAGGGAGCTATGAGCATGCTCCAAAATAGCTCATTCCCTTCAAAAAAAAAAGGGGGGGAAATAATTATAAGTCACTTCTACAAACAAAAGTGTAACTTTACCTGGAGGTCAAATTAAAACGCTACCTGTCTTGATTAACATCACTCCCAGAAGCCAAACTATTCCTGACACTGTTCCTGAAGAGGAGGAATAACTATTTCATTTGCTTGTGGAAAGTTCAGTCAAACTCTGGGGAGGAAAAAAGTCTGGTTTTCCTCCTGCACCACCTACACCAGTAAGGGCACATGACATTCCTGGGAGGGAGTAGCTCCAGCTTGGGAAAGCTCGTCCCTGCTTAAACAATTGAAATACACCATAAAGACACTTTTCCTGTTGCCTCTCAAACTCTGAGATTAGCTCCTGGAACACAGTTAAAGCTGTCTTAAGAGTACTAAAAATACATCTTGAGTCTACTGTATTACATCCATAAACTAAAAACTCGAGCTTGTTATGGAGTGATATATTAAACAGTGTTTCAGGATTGGGGCTTGCGCTATTATGACTAAATGAGAAAACAATAATCTGTCTGAGAGAAGAAACAGTGAGCTCAGTCCTGAGGAATGATACCTACTACACCTTTGTGCCTCTTCTGCAAGCCCCTATTTTCCACTAACAGAAGTAAAGGATTTAACCCAAACTTAGTTAAGGAAAACTTTGAAATAAGTTTCTTCTATCACAAATTTACCTAACAGAAAATTCTTTCTGTTGCTAAGCAGCACTAACTGTTAAATCCAGTTAAGTTTATAGGTAGCATATCGTATGTAGTGGGCCACGCTGCCATAGTTTGGATGCAAGGGGACCACACGGTTCTGTAGCTCTGAAATTGTCACGTGCTTTCAGGCACATGGGCCACAACAGGTGTGAATGGAAGAAATCTCCCAGGATATCTGCATTTTTTGGTCTGCCTTCTACTGATATTTTTCAGCTTTTCAAAATACACCAAAATCCATATCCTTTGAGGTGAAAGGTTTAAGTATTCTTAAAAAAAACAACAAACAGTTTCTAAAATGATGATGCATTCCTTTGTAACCCTATCATTTGTTGCTAAAACCGCTTCTCAGCTTCCCTGCATTTCAACAATTGCTTATTTTCTTGTTAATCTTAGCTGCAGTGTCTTGATAAATAGTTGTTTCCATGGAGATGACAAATGAATATCATCCATGTTGCAATAAGCTTCTGATTTCATCTCGAACCATTAGCTTTCAAACCACAGCTTATTCATTATTCATTTGCAGTAAGGAAATGGCTGAAACCCAGACCATTACAGCAGATTAAAATCTGTGCATGCGCTCTAGAAGAAAGTGCATTTGCCACCATACAAAATGAACAAAACTCCCTAGGATTAAAATAACGATCCCAGAAGCTGTCCTAAAGGCGTACAGTTTTGTTTTCCCATTGATTAATAGCATGTCTACATAAAGTATGGGAATTAAGACATATTTTAAATACACAGACAGGCATGAACTTTCAGGAGGAAAAAAACAGTAGGGAATATTCAACTTTTTTACACTGTAAGAATGACACTAAATGCTTTTCAGAAACTCAAGAACAGGCACAAACATAAATCATCAAAAATTGACTTATTAGCTTAATAGGAACATGTAAATTTTTATGCTTTTTGACTGTTAGGGTGTATGAAACCAGTATCTGATTACCATTAAGAAAATGCCTTTCTTTTATCATTGGCTGACAGATGACTGTAGTCTTTGGCAGCTCTGAGAGAGTCTAAGAAAGAGAAGGACAAAATATTTTAAGACTTTCCAAAGCTAAAAACCTTCACAGTTATTGCAATTATTTAAAAAAAGGACTTCAGAGATCATAAGAGCTTTTCACTCTGCAGGAATAAATGTCTACTTCTGTCTGCTCAACTTAAGATAAATATTTATTCTTCTGTATTTAAGTAAATTAAAGTCAGTATAATTTTAAGATGGCAAATTATATTAACATACAGTATCAGTGCAGTCCATCATCTGAAAACATTTTTTCAGATCGAGCTAGGTGGAGAAAAAAATTCAATGCACTGTTATTGCTATAAGTAGCACCGTCTGAAAGACATTTTCTCTCTTTTGTCCTTTCATATAAGAGGGCTTAAAATTTCTGGTATTTTGAAGTACATAAAACACTGATTTCTTAAATGCTGGCCTAAGACTAGCCTCCTTGTATGGAAGGAGTCTGTGATCAATGCTTGAAAGACACAGCAAACACTTTACTGCAGTGTCACCTCACTTTTACTGCCTGCTCGTTACCTGTCATTGCCTGTAACAGCATTCAAGTTTAAAAGAGTTAAGGTAAGCAGGAATTTTCTGGCTGATGTTGAGGTTGAAGGTGTTTATAAGTACGTGACCTGAAAGATATTTTTTTCTGGATGAAAGTTATCGTGCATGTGAACCAGGGAAACAAAACGGGACATATAAAAGTGGGACGTCCTTCACACTTGCCCTGGTTAATAACATCCATGCTCCTGCTGTCTGAGCACTGGAGTTGTTCTGGGAAAAGCATGTCAATTAGAGTAAGTTATAACCAATTATGTGTCTCATCATTGGAATTATTGTCTATTAAGAATTGACCTGAGTTTACAGAACACATTTAGGTTTAATACCAGTGTGACAAGAGGTCAAAGGGCAACAAAGAATGATGAACAGAGATTACTTTATTAGGGGGACAATGAGCAGTAGCTCATTTTTTTTCCACTAATGCTACATGCCATTTTCATACTACTACTATCTTACCTACTTTCTCAGATTACCATAAAGCTGGAACAGCCATACGCTCCACTGCACAAAACAGCCATCGCCATAAAGTCTCTTCGTATCTCACAGATGAGGCTTTATCCAGGCATAACATAGGAATGAGATGAAGCATGCAATGAAGGCCAAATCTTATTCATGTCAAGAACTATGCAGATAGTCTAGACAAAGCACTGAGCTCTTCTTGTGCAAGTTGCCTCACATGGAGCAGCACGTCTAATAAATGACCTTTTCCACAGAAACACAAACCTTCAGGGTCTTTTCCTTTGTTGTTGCAGATAGGGATGGGGGAGATTTCACTTTTGTAACCCCTCAGAATCTGATCCACCACATTTGATCTAAGGAGCATTTCCACTCTGAACTCAAAATAGAAGTTGCAATTGAATCTGTCCATTATTGAAATTCACAGTAGTTAAGTTCTAGAGCCGCCTAAGGTTTGAAGTGAGACATTTGGGACAATGGATTTGTCTCTCAGACCTAACTCTTTTTTTTATTTGGCAGGAAATGGGAAACGTTCTCTCTTCATCATAGTCTTCATTTGCTTATGAGCACAGATCCATAATAACTGTAACAGTGTGCACTCACTCACAAGCACAAAATGTAACTTTCTAAGGAAATAAAAGCAACAGGCAGGTAGACAAAGCCATGGAAATCTTTCAACACAGCACAGTTGGGATTCCAGCATCGAGCTAGATGACCGATGGAGTGAAACACATTCTTTTCACTTGAGAAGAAAAACAAGAAACCTCAGGATGGAACAAGGTGTTCTAAATACAATGTCATGGAGTACTTTTTTGTAACTTCCTAAGCTAAACACACAAAAGACTTACACTTTCAGTAATACTTACATGAGCTTACATGACCACTGTGAACCCACTGTAGAGTATGCTGGATCTTCTGAAAGACAGTGTGATGCTATTAAGCGGTACATTTGCAAACACTTGTTTAACCTATAACTTCTGTTTGCTTGCTCTCTCATGAACTTATATAAACTTAACACTGTGTGCCTACCTGCTACAGCCTTTACCTTCTCCAGTTGGACATGGAGCAGTAACACTACAGATATGACAAGACAGTCTGCATCCACTAAGAAGCAAGCATGCATGGTCCTTCAGCAGGAATGTCACTGTGGCCACCCTGTTCCACCTGATGTAAAAGGAAGCCTTGCTGTCTGACAGCTCACCCTGGTATTATTTTCAATTAGATGCTGTCATGCACAATACACTTGTCCCTTTGAAATCTGCAGCTTCCAATTAATTCTGTGAATATAATCCTATATTTACTCCATTTTAAATACCTTACAGTATTAAAACAATCTGCAAGTTTAGATAACGTCTATGGGAAAACAAGAAGACGTACATTTATATAACTGACCATTTCTGAGGTGACAGCGAAGTTTGCTTGGCAGAAAAATTAGAAGTCTTAACTATGTCCCTGTGAAGATCTTCCCCAACTTATAAAAACAGGAGAAACAAACTGAAACTAGTATCTGCAGAATCACACTGGAGCATTTCTTCCCCAGTATTTCTATCTAGTGACCACACTGGTGCAGCTTATCTACTTTTCTCCTTTTTCTTCCCAGCTTGACTACTTAAGTACTCACATAATCTGACAGCAAGTACAGGATTCAGGGATCTCTCAGCTGAAAAATTGTGGAACAAGCTGCAAAGTTTAGTCTATCTGTGGTACTGTTAGTTCTGAAGCCTCTCAAAGGACCAGACTTGAAACCGTCCTGTCATCTCATGGTGGGAGAAGCCACATGGAGAGCCGGAGAAGAGAAAGTCAGAGTCTGTGACATTCCTGTGAGTGCAATCTCAAGCTCTCACTCACACAGTCTATATTCACCAGGTGTAAGTGGGCCAAGCACACAGCTTTTGGCCATGGGGGTTTTTTTTGTCAGCTTTGAAGACAAGCTCCATCACTAAACAGCTCACCAGGCATTTTCAGAACGTACTTATAATTTCTGCAGTTTCCAGCTTGCTTGGTGATGAACTGTAACCAGAGTGGGCAAAGCACCACTGCAAGGAAGAATCACTTTGATTTTAAATTACTACTTCTCTTCTGAAAGGGAGCTTATTTTTGTCTCATGAAACCTGTTTTTCCTAATTTCTTCTCTGCAGAAGGGAGAATTTATGCAGTGTGTAGAGCTGGCTGCACTATGTATAGATACTATTATACATCATCATCTTTGATGATCATGTTGAGTTCTTAAACCATTTGACATTTTTCACACTAGCGTTAGTCCCGGAAAACAGCAGGGAAATCTTCAATAGCAGCCATTCAGTCATTTCTCTGTTATCAGCTAGGATAGAACTTGAAAAACTCAAGTGCTTTATATTGAATATTTAGCCCTTCCCACCATTTGAAGCAGGGACTACACCAAGGTCAAAGAAAAGCCTCATTTCTCTCCCTGTGAAAACTCAATTTGCTCAGATTTTAAGGTGGGAGCGCATTATTCAAATACGCACCCTGTAGAAGCGGATTAGAATTGCACGTTCTCTTTTTCTAATGCTCTGCCTCCACAGGGCACGTTCTATCCCCAGAAAGTGCAAAGCAACACTAGGAAGGCTGTGTCCCTCCCAGCTTGATGGCACACGAAACTGAAAAGCCCCGTTTTCGCACGTGCAATTGCCGCTCCCACCAGCAGATGCTACTGCGGCATTAGAATGGGAGCTGGGGGCTGCGGCTGCTGCACTCCCCACAGTCTCCTACTGGGGAATGGACATTATACAGTCTTTAATTACATGATCATACTCAACCTCATCCTCCAAGCAGGTGTCCTTTGGAAGAGGGTAATGAAGAAAGCTATTAGCTGTAGGGCCCTTCTTTATTTGCTGGAGAAGTTAGCAGGTACGTATGGAACAAAATGCGACTGCAGGGGAAGAGGAGGGTGTCAGGGCTGAGGCTGCCGAACACAATGAAGCTGTTCAAGAGACTGTTGAAAAGAGCTGCATAGCTGGGACCCTGGCTACAGATACACCGTTCTAGCTATCCAGAATCAGAGGATATTTGACATGTTATATTTAATCCTCCACGTTTCCATTTCCTATGTAAAATGAGGATAATGTCTGCCAATCGCTGTGAAGTGACTATGAGTATTAAACAAACTGCAGTTCTATTGCATTAATGCATTTATATATGAACTATTAGAAGCAGTAAAGCTCAGCATTGTACACAGTATAAAGAAGAAGAAAAAAGACTAATACAGCCATTCAGGTAATTTTGGTTTGCTTCATTTTTTATAAAAAGATAAGCATGTACAAAACTCTAAAAAAGGATGCCTATCCAACAAGTTCTAAGGACCTTTGATAGCATCACGTATTTAAAATGCAGCAGCACAACTTAATCTTCTTCCAGACACATTGGAATGAAAATTCAGAAGCCAAGGTTAAGGAGAGGCCCTCCAAGTAAGGCAGCCAGCACACCACAGGCACTGCTCCCTTACTGCAACACAACTGGAGCTCTGGTTGCCTGACGTGAGAAGAACGATGGCCATGGTGTCTCACGGATTGTGAGATGACAAGACTGAAGATGGGGTGCAGAATGTGCCCACATTAAATAGTTCAAACAACTATCTAAACTACATGGAAAGCCTAGATTTAACACTTAACCCTTCAGCCAATTGCACTTGTTTTCCCCATCATATTGTAGCCTCAGTGAATGCCCAATCACCTTTGCATTACCTCCTTCCCCATTTGCTACAACAAAAACCTGAAGTCTGTGCACTGTCAGCCCGAGGGTCTGAATCATGCAAAGATGGGGTAACTAAAACCCCTCCAACTCCTCCTCCCTCCATGACCAGACCTGTATTTTGTATAGCAGCTTGTGCCAGCTCACACTAGAGCAGCTCTGCGGGAAGACAGCTACTGTCTGGGGCGCCTGTCTCTGCTGCTGCAAGGTAGAAGGAAGAAGGAGAGGCACAGGGGTAGAATTAGTATCTTAACTTATTCAAAGCAAGGTCACCTTATCACCAAATTGAAGGTAATCATACCACAAGAGAGAGAAAAACTATGCATTTTTCCTTTTTTTTTTTTTTTTTTTTAAATCTTAGGATTGCAATGTCCAGATAAGCAATCAGGCTCAAACATTTAAGCTCAATATGCAGAATCTACAGACCCTTTCTACAATCTCATTTCCTTTACATAGCATTTTCCCTTCATCAAAAATAAGTCCCTATCCCTCCCACCCACCTGATTTTCACCTCCTTTCTAGAACCACAGTAGGTCCACAAGCTTAAAGCAGAGCTGCTGTACTACTGCCTGCTGCCTTCCAGCAACTCTCCTCCACTGTCAGAGCTCCAACCTTGCCCACAGCCATTTAAATGTATGGCACACAGATCCCTTTCCTCTCACCTTCCTCTTTTTCCTCCATCAGAGAATGCAGGAGCCTGTGAAACAGGCCAGGTTCCCTCCCTTTCTTTTCCCTACTTATTTGCCAGTTCATTCTGTGCTGCAGAACATTCACAGAGGTTAATAATGGGATGTTGCTAAAATGGCCTCACTAACCTAAGTGAATATCAGGAGTGGGGCTGCTGGAGGAATCAGGAGAGAAGCACAAGTGCTGCAGTTTCTTCTGCCTTGCAGGAATAGGTGACAGTTTGCAGACTGCATAGGTGCCTCAGATGTTCAGGCCTGGGAAGCATCTAGAGTGCTGCTCATCTCCTACAGAACAGGTAGCTATTCAGAAAGTACTGCCTCTAGGTTATCAAACTCCAGTGCTTCCTAGAGAGAGGGATGTTAGGAATATTACTGAATTCCAACACTTCCCAAAGAGAGGGATATTAGGAACAATAGTTCTGCTTCTTGTGAAGACTTTTAAAGAGTAATGTAAATGGTGAAAGATCATTTCAATAAGTTAAACTTCGACAGAGTTTAATCACCTGACATGATATTCTGCTCAGATTTACAGCACAGCTCAGCAGGAGCATTTTAATCCTGTTTCAAGCAATGCTAGAAGAAATTTCACTTCTTTCTTCAAGCTTCTACCATCACACTGCTAAGCAATGACATTTTAACCATAGAAAATCTCTGAGAAGTAGTACTTAGCCTAAAAACAGCACTGATGTTTGCAATGGAATTTGACTGCCATTTTCTACTCACAAACCCTTTCAGTTCTTGCAGTGCATGCTGTTATGCAAGGTAATTTTCCAGTTATAATGAGGTTTAAAATAGCTAGAGAGACAACCTAGAACAAAATAGAGAACATGCTGTAGGCATTCCAGCTTCATTATCAGGAAGTCTTCCAGCTACTTGTTGGTACATTGACAGAGGTGTGACATTATTTTGATACAACTAAGCATAAAATTTGGATCTTAACTGATTGACCTTGAACTTACTGCTGTTTTCATTTCTTTTGCTTCAAAAGAATTTCCTTATTTCCTTAACTCTGACAAATACGATACCACGATAAGGTGAAAAGGAATTGCTAGGAGTCAGTGACAGACAGCATCACAACTGTCTGTTTGTGATGGCAAGTGGGGATGTGCCTCCCCTGTGGAAATAGTGACTGCCTGGGAAGGTAAAGTCGCCTGTACTGAGTCTTGTGCTGCTGCAGAGATACTGCTTCCAACATCATTTTGTTAATTTAAAACTCATGTGGACATCTCCACTGTTTGCTCTTGTGACAGTGACACAGATGAATACTTAAGCTCTCATATGCATGTCAAAATAGTTATTTTCCAAAAGGTAACCCTTAGAAGAAATAGGATCAAAATGGAATCCTTGTGTCCATTTTAATTTTTATGCAGTGGTAAAACTGTGGATGAGGATGGAGGGTGGTTGCATTTCGATGGATTTTGCTGATCATGCATAGTTGTTTTTTATCCCTATGACCACAATACTGTTAATGAAGTGGGATATGAAGGACAAAGCCAGAGGAGCTCTCCTACACATCATTATGTACATGCAAAATGATAAATTCAAAACATCTAAACTTGCTGCCTTTAGTCTACCCAATGACTATTATATGAAGGAGGCAGGGAGCACCTGCAGGTGTTCAGTAACTACCAGTGAGACACCATTCCAGCAGAATACACATTGCTTTGCTGTGTGAGGGCATGCAAAACTACTTAATGTTGATAACTGTCTGTCCTCCCACAATTCCTAAAAGGTGCCAAGTCAGTATCTGTGACGGACAGACACATACCATTACAGTTGACATGGAAAAAGACATGGAGCACCACTGAGGTCTGGCCTGTGGGACAGGGTCTCTGCAGCAGAAGGCTGTGTTGTGACCTTTCAGCTCCTGAAGGACAGCTCCTTCCTTCTTCATCTTCACAGGCCCTCAGAGGACTAGGGAGCTCATCTGCTAGTTTTTAAATGGTTAACTTGTGAAACAGTGCCATAAAACTCTCAATATTCAAATCAGCAATCTCATCCAAGCATCTGAAGTAAAATAGAGTCATGGTTTTCCACACCTTCAGCCTGTCAATAAATGGTTTGGTGAGAAGATACATAGATGTTATAGGCCCAAATGCTTTCACATACAGGAAGCCCAGTTTAGGCACTCATAATAGGAACTTCTTATGTATCTGTGCCACTTTGAGAAGCAGAAGTCTATTGTGAGGGCCTTAATCATCTATACCTTAAGAGAGGTTTAGCCAAGTTTCTTCATACTCTTTTTTCTTCACTGCCTTAGTGATACATCCTAGTTCTGAGGTCTACACTCTTTTCCAGTGCAACAAACATTTCCAAGCACAGGGAAGCTATAAATTCAGTTTTATTAAGTAATCTAATCACATCTCTAATTCTAGCTTCTGATTAAGCCTAGGGAAAATATTTAGCTAAATGTCACTTCCATAAGAAAGGCAGGCACAAAATATCAGTAGTATGAAAAAAACATAATTGCAGGCAACAAAGCATTATTGAAAGGCATTTTCATTCTTGATTTTTCCCCTCTGCTATATTTTTTCTAGAAGAGTAGCTAAAATACCAAAAGTGCTATTCTGATTCAAGATCTCTCCAGGTAAATATGACATTTTAGTGAAGCTCAACCTCATTTGCCCCTTTCCCTGTCTGCCTCATCAGCCACCCAAACACTTACTCCCTAGAGATCAGTACAGAATCAGACTTTGTCTCAATTGCCATTTTCTTCTTCTTCCACTAGAATGATCAATACTGTTTTCTACCACTTCACACTGATCGAGCTTTCACTTTCCCACACTTCAAGACAGGAAATGTATGCCTGACTTTTTGTAAAACCAAGAGCAGCATTTCACTGCATCTGTTTTTAAAACAGTCTATACAATAATCTTCCAATTAAAACAAAACTTAATGAATACTACATTTTTCTTCTGAATAAAGAACAGTATTTTGACAATGTAAGCATGTTACCTCTGAAGTAATAACCACAGTCTGGAAATTACCGGAGAACAGAAACAAGTCTGAACTGAACAAATGAACACACACTTGCAGCTCCAAAGGAAGATGCTCCCCATCTCTCAGTAGCAACATACTTCTTCCAAAACTATGGGCATAATTAATTGGAAAAAAATATTAGAACCCATTTTTTTAGTTATCCTGACCTGTGGCTTGGCTGAGCAAGATAACATGGACTAAAAGCCTTTCTTTGTTTTATGGTTAAACAAAAGCAATTTAAGGTATCTTTTATCAAATCACACAAATGGAAAAGAGAGGAATAAATAGTAGCATGGCAAAAGCTGTAAAAGGACAGAAAACCAGGGAAGAAATGAGACAAAGGAAAATTCTCATCTCCAAGGACTCAGGATACTGAAAGTGTTCAAATAAATTAAGAACAAAAGCAGTAGAATAGGTTCTCTATGGGTCAGGATGGCAAAGTTGTTAATAAATATGCAGAAAAGGACTGTCTATCCTGCATTTCAGAAGTGGCAGAGAAGTTACTGCATCAAGTCATGATAGAGTGTGTTTAAGTTCCTTGATAACCAAGTATGAGAAAATATCTACTACAAAAACAAACCTTTTAAAATTGGAAGAGCTGGAAAAGTATCATCCAAAAGTCTAGAAGAGATGAGCGGAAAAATAATCTATCTTGCTGATACATAAATCTTTGCCTGCTACAGAATTTTTTAAAGACTAGAAGGGCACCAATAAAAAACAAAAGGTCATTTTGGATAACATTGGCAGATATATTCTAGTTTGCCTGACACCAGTCCTGATAAGTGTAATACATTTGGCAAACAAAGAATTAGAGGATAGGAATATAATTAGTGTTGACCAATGCAGTTCTGTGGAAAAAGTCTATTTTGTCAAATAAATCTGATCTCATTCTCTGATGAAACAACAGTTTGGTTGATAAAAGTAACTGCATACATGCAACAAACAAACTTAGATAAGACAACTGAGTTGGTGTTACATGTCCAAATCAAAAATTAGCATTCAGTATCAATAAAGCACATGATAACTGGATTAAGGTGTCTGAATAACAATTCTCAAACAGTAGCTGCAGCTGGGAAATCACCTTGAAAAGGCATCATTTCCAGCAGAGATCCACCAAGACAGTCACTGGTCTTGATGATATTTAACAGTATTTTTTTTCATTCAGTGACTGAAAAATAAATATAATAGTCATTGCTGATGAGATTTAAGAGAGACAAGGATACGGCATAATATGTAAGAAGTGCTTTGCAAATCATGCTTGATAGATTTGTAATCATTCTGCAGTACTACTCTGGACCCTCAGGTGACATCTATACAAGTAAATGGAACACTTCCTTAATGCAAGAGTGTGCTTATTAGCTCAGACCAAAAAGCATTCCAGAGAGCCTTCAAATGATTTAAAGTTGTGGATAATGGAGTTCCAGTGACAGGAGATGTCACAGAGTCCAAGAAAGACAAAGAATAAAGTGTAAAAATGTGACACATGAAAAAGAAAATAAATTGAGTAAACTAGAGTTGTTTATTCTGGAGGAAAAAAATTACTAGGTCATAAGCATTCATATATAGAAATATATATGTTGCTAGGACAAAAATTTAACTATAAGCAAGGAAGGTTGAGATTCATCCTTAGGAAAAACTTTTTGACATCAAGAATGGTAAAATACTGAAAAAGATTGCACAGAGAAGTTGCAGAATCTCTGGTGGTTGAAGTTTTAGACAAACATAGGCCAAGAGTTGGTCCTGCCTTAGAAAAGGGAGGCTGACTCAATGGGCCACTGACCACTTTGCATCTCTTTCAAATATTCTTCTCCCACAACACTATAGCACATGCACAAAAAATGAATACAATTCCCCACTTCAGGGAGAACAAATACCCTTCTCCCTCTTATGCTGCCAAAACCTAATGTATTTACGGCATATCTTCCAACCATCACAGATAAGAATGTTAGCAAAGTCACAGAAAACCAAATCTTAGAGAGAAACTTGCAAGCTCTGCTCAAACATCTTCTTGTATTGACAAAAATAACTTAAAGGCTTTGGCACTTTTCCGAGTCATTAGATAAGATCTCTAGATACTCCAGTTTTGCTGTGCTGAGAAAATTCTACCTCTCAATCAGTCCATCGTGGGTTTTTTGGTCACCTGATCTGTAAAGAGGATGCTATCTGTAACAAAGACAATCTTAGTGTTTGCTGATCTTGATCTTCCATGCGGAGAGCTGGCATGAGGTGTCAAAACCAAATTGGTTTTACATTCTTATTCTTCTCAACAATACAAACTTTTTGGATATAAAAAGGATGGGATGAAACAAGTCTTCCTTATGAAAACAAGGTATTTTTTCATAGTAAAACACAGATTTAGAACAAGAAGTTTTAGAAAATATTTATTACACCTTTTAAGAGGACTATCATAAACACAATACACTTGGCCTCGTTTGTAAAGCCAGAGTCCGTTTCTATATTTGGACTCTCTTCCCTGCATATTTCTTTCCCTGCATATTTCTATCCCTGCATGTTCCCTTTTTACAATAGAGCCAAATCATCATTCAGTGCCCACAGAGTACGTAAATGACAGCAGCATCCCCTCAGCCAGCATTCCTGCAACAACGTAAGAATAGCAGAACTGTTCTTTTTCCCTCAGAACACACAACCTTAATTAAAAAATGTATTTCTAATGTCATGTAAAGCTAATAAGAGATACTAATGTCTTTGAAAGACTGGATATCGCCACTGAAGAATCAGTCTAAACCTATTTTATTTTACTAACTCTGAAACTGGTAACACTAGGGTAGGAGTCCAGCCTCTGAGAGAAAGTAGTGTTACATTCAAACAAAATTTATGTCGTTATCTGTAAATAGGAAATGGACTTTTAACCCTTCCCCCCATACACAGTTGCTTACACATACAACTGTAACTTTCTGGAATTTTCAAGTATGTCTTCAGCTTAAATACCAGACGTCATATACTACCATCTTTTTAAATTAAAGCTGGGATGGAAACTAAGAAGGAACTGAAAACCATGATCACAGAATCACAGAATGTTAGGGGTTGGAAGGGACCTCTGAAGGTCCTCGAGTCCAACCCCCCTGCCAGAGCAGGACAAAACTGGAGCAGATCATGCAGAAATGCATCCAGACAGGTCTTGAAAGTTTCCAGAGAAGGAGACTCCACAGCGTTTCTGAGGAGTCTATTCCAATGCTCGACAACTCTTACAGTAAAGAAGTTCTTCCTCATGTTGAGGTGGAACTTCCTGTACTCAAGCTTGAATCCATTGCCCATTGTCCTATCACAATGCACAAGTGAAAAAGAGGTTGTTCCTGCCTTCTTGACACACAGCTCTTACATATTTATAGACATTAATTAGATCCCTTCTCAGTCTTCTCCTCTGATCAATTATGTTATCTCAGAATGAAAGTTATCTGTCCACTTGTCATATTAGTTTAACTCACTGCATTAACAGTATACAGAGTTCAAAATTTAGTAATATTTTTAATGGCTTATGTTTTTCTAAGATAAATTACATTGGATTTTGGAATTAAATGTAAAAACTGATTTCTATTTCTATTTGAGATCAATCACTTGTTGCTCATGTGATGACAAACAAACAGTAATTCCCTGTTTAACTTTCCCACGTTATTCATTATTGTATGGACTTCAACTCCATTTCCCTTTTGTTGGCTTTCCTCTCCATGTATTGGAAGAAGTTTCAGGTGTTTTTTGCACATCCTCTACACTTCTCTGTACATCAGAGAGAAAACAGGGTTGGGCAGGACTGCATGCACAACTTGAGAAGTGTGCATGTCACTATAGGTGCTGTGCGCATCAGCATCATCTGCTGTTTTGTCTCCAAACCACTTCTAACATCCCATTTGTGTCCTTGACTGCTTTTGAGTATTGAAGCTGAGGCTTTCAAAATACAATCCCTTTCAATATCAGGAACTTTTTCCTTAACAGAAACAGATGATTTTGAAATGATAGAATGCCTAGTTAGGTGCATCACTCTTCATCTACTGTCAAGTAGTTACGTTTGTGCTTTCTTTCTGGTCAGTTGTTTAATATCATCAAATACCTGTGTAAGTCTTTGTCACAAGGTTTAACATTAACTTTCCCAACAGGAAACATTTTGTTAACACTGATCCCCCCCTCCCAGATATTTATGAGCGTGGTGAACTTGACAAGTCTTAGCACAGAACCTTGTGGGACTTTATTATTAATTTGGTCTTACTCCCATCATCTGTTTCTGGTTTTCATTTATTACAGGCAAAGCAGACCTTTTCTTTCCATGATGCTCCCTTACCCATCCAACTATTACTCCAACCTTCTGAATATAACTCAGATCATAGTTTCTTGGCTGACATATAGAGCTCTACAAAAAAGAACCTTGAAAAGAAATCTCAACTTGGAGGAAGTAAGAAAATGTATGGGCAATTCAAATTGGATATTTCATGTTCAAGAAATGGCACAGTCATAGCCAAAATAAAATAACCTAAGCCTGGTTTATATGCAAGTTATAATTTCCAAATAAGTTAATATTTTTTAAATGTTGGATATGGAACCAAGCTTCCCAAAGGTCAAATAATTGCAGGGTTTTGTTGGTTTTGGTTTTTTAATTTATGTTTATCTCTATTTTTGGACCAATGATATTTTATTTACTTGTGCTAACACAGGGCTTCTGCCAGGAACAAAAGCAGTGGTTTATTGCATTCAAGTCTACTCTTTGCCTGCTAAAATACTACATGCTTATATTCTCCAGACTTATCTGTAGACCTCTAGGGCATCTTCTCACACATTAGATCTCATGGGTGTGAAGAAGGTTGAGACAGTGAAAGCAAAAGGGTCAAAGACAGAACACAAAACAGTGCAGAGGTCTGCAGGGAAGTGTGGGATAGGAGCCCATTCTGCAAGTCTTACTTGTATAGTAAAAGACTCAACAGCTCCACTTCTTTATCTCATCAGTCTGTGTTCCAGTTTAATGTATAAATGGTTTGGGAAAAGACTATACTGTGTGTTGTTCAAAACCTCGCACAATAAAGTCAATACTGCTTGACCCACATGCAACACAGTTCAGCTGAGAATTCTTTATTACCAGACCACTCCTTAGAAACACTTTCCTTTGTGCCCTCTGATTCCAATTCATGACTGCAGTAGTTATATCCATGTACCCTAACATCCACCCACATATATCCACAGAAAGGGGACAATTAATCCATATGCTACTGCCCAGTGTCTAGGTAACAGGTACTGCAACTTAAAACACCTCAGCCTAAGTTGCTTTGTATTCAGCAATTAGTCTGGCTTCCAAATGAAACTGTTCTCAACTTTTCTTTAAATAGCACAAATCACAATGCTATAGTTGCATATCTGGACAACAATAAGATACACACACCTTTCCAAAGCCCTTTGCTTGAATTTACCTGTTGTCATTATCACCAAAATATTCTGGCAGCCCCATAAATTTGTCCATGGCGCTAAAGGATTTGGGTTGAGTGGGAAGGGGATTTCAAATCTTTCTTCCTAGAAGGAGAAACCTGTAGACCTTCCTTGAAGAACGGATGATAAAAGGCTACCATGACCTCACTTCATATGAAACCCAGACTGGATTCTAACTTAAGCAGAAGGTTAATGAGTTGAACAGTCTGACATGTTCATTTGATAGGCAGTGATGAAAGGCTAGCTGTCAGATTTAATTTGTCTGAAGATAAGCTGATTTATTGCTTACAAGTAATACAGCTGGCACAAGGCACGTTTCTGAGTAATGGTATATTTCAAACACTATCACAGAAACATTCAATTCTGGTAGAATACATTCACTGTGCAGAAAAATAAATCCAATTTTTGAAATGTTGTTTCAAGCTATCATTTTTCTGTATCCTCTCATGTGAATAAAAGGAAAATTTCCCCCCCCCCCAGTAATTTTTTTTTTCTTTTTTTTCCATATCTAGCTGGTACACCACAACCACTTATATCTATACATAGCCACTTGAATCATAATCACCTTTTAGTCTTAAAAACTGAATTGCACTCTATTTATAAAGACAGTTGGGAAACTTGTTTTCTTGATGCTGTAGCAATCAATGTTTTCAGCTCTGCATGTTCTTTAACTTTCCACTTCTATTAGTATCTCCTGATAGTCTTATGCTTTACCACCATTTTGAAGTAAAAAGAAAGCTCAGACCTACTAAATAACAAAGATCCAGAGAAATTAATTTAATAGCCAAAACTAGGCCTGCCACATGACTTGTACTGTAACATTATTTTTTTAATTAATGCTGAACAAGGAGTTTTAAATGGGAAAAAGATTAAACAAATTGCCTTTACAGGATAACCAAGGGAAGAATTAAAAGCAGCAGCAGAGTCAACAGCACTGAAGGACTACAGGGTACAGAGAAGCTGAGTGACAGGATAGGAGGTGGAAGATTGATAGGAGATACCAAGTAGAATCAGGACAATTAGAAAGGACAGATATTGTTACAGAGAAACTGGACAATGTATAAAAGTCAAATGAACTGCCCTTTTCCTGAGGTAAAATACTAAACAAGGTAAAGGTTAAACAGAGAAAGTTCCCAAGCTGTTTAAGAGAAATAAAGGGGGGGGAGGGGGAGGGGAGGAGAGGAAGTGGGAGGTCTACTGGAGGAGGCAGGAACAGGGGAATGGAGATGCCAAGCTACTCCTGCCTGCCTTCTCCAAGGCCAGGTCAGGTTCTGCGATGGAGAAGCCTCCATAAGGAGCACTGTCAAAGGCAGGAGTTTAGACAGAGAGCAACACAAAGACTAACCTCATGGAAACAGAAAATTTTGGTTTTAGTAAATGGGAATTTAGAAATGGGCATTCCAGAAAAAGCAAAAGAAGAGAAAGAAGTTAAAATCAGATATCCTGGCTTCTCTTGGCTCTACAGCTACTGCTCCACTTTCTGCCCTTCTCCAAGTTCACAAGCAGGAAGCATTTGCTCAGACTTGGAATTACCATCCCCGTCTCCATGCCTACTCCACTTTTGTTTTTTCCTCTTGATATCCACTGAAATTACTCTTGCCAAACTCTCGAAGGATCTCTTCCTTGTCATAATCCGTCTTCCACACATCTCTTTATCCTCTTAACAATTTGTTGCATCAAGGAGCAGTAGCGCAATGTTTGTAAACATCATTTAAAAATGTTTTTTAAATGGGCTGTAGAAAATGGACTGGTATTTCATCTTTTTTTTTTTTTTAATAGAAAGAAAAGTTTAAAAATATTTCAGTGGTTTGTTAAAAAGAGGACTCACTGTGGTAGTACTTATTTTATAAAGGTTATTTAAATAACATCAGGTACCCAGATTTTACCCAGTTTTGGTATGAGGAAACAATGCAGTGGCATTTTCTCTTAGTCAAGTGTATATATACTAGTGAAAACAAAGGCAGTAAGTCTTCTTGTGAGGCAAGGCTAGAAAGAAACTGCATAAGCCCCAGCAAGAAACAAAGCATCTGCATCCAACAGGAAGCTCACATTCCACATTTACCCAGAGTTTTGTAGAGATGATTTCTCAGGGAACAGGGCTTGAATTGTTCTCATTTTGGTTGGAAAGAAAGGGCTACAGACCTCATATGAAGAGGAGGCTTATGAGACATTCACAATAGTAGCAGCATAAAAGAAACACAAAAGGTGGAAAAAGGAATTGCGCTAAATGTCCTAGGCAAAGCCATCAGAGAGACAGGGAAGCCTCCCACCAGGCTTCACAGCAGCCACCACTTCCAGCTTTTACTGCTAACTTATGCCATGCCTGTCCCTGCAGCACTCAATTACCTCCACAGTTTCAAGTACTTGAGAGCTTCTCTCCCTGGTAGCTAGATGCCCTACCAAGAAAGGCTTAAGACACTTGATGGCCTTAATAAGTTTTTCTTACAGCACAGGGCTTCAAAGTAATTTTCGGATTTCAGTCTTGTAGGGCAATGTAATGTTGTCTGATCTTACTACAGTAACATCCTCTGTTGGCCACCCCTTGCTGAAGACCCTGCCTTGCACAGGCACCTTTGCTTCTCAGGATGAAGCATATCTTTCACAGGAAACCATCACCCTCCTTTCAGAGGTGCTTGGGTCAGTTCTATGATGAACTTTACAGCTGCTACAGCTTTGAAAGCTGCAGGCTGCATAAAGAAATGTAAGTTTACCGACTCATATTGCTCTCATTACAAGAGCTGTTGCAAAAGTGGAAAAGAAATTAGAAGTCAGTACTGATTCTGAAGCTCTGCCAAGTGTATTCTGAAGTGTATTAATTGTCTCCGTGACAGAAGTTCCACATCCAGAACCATTCCTTCCTATCTGAAATAACAATTACCTACTGAAAAGTCTTCTTTCAGCTGTAAAATCTAACATGAAAATCTTCTCAAAAAAGAAACCTGAAGGGCAGTCCTTTACTGCAAGCAAATCTTTCTTCTGTATCTACTAAAATTCACTGTTTATCCTTACTCAAGTAGCACCAAATGATTATATTTTCCTATCAGTGCTCATAGAGGAGAAACACTCTGAGAATATAAACTCATGGGTATGACAGTATGTTTCTTCCTGTTTTAAGCAATAGTATTTTTCCTGCATCTTATACTGGGATTCCTATGTTGCCCATGTAAAATTCCATATGATATTTCTGGGTTGGTCTCTGTTTGTCGGTCATATCTGTCTCCCTTCTTTATAATCCATGTCCTCCTTGCTATAACCCTGATTATCTCCTTAAATCTCTCAATCCTTAGGAACACCTGATATCCCAAAGCCAAAGCAAAAGTAGGTATGTGCTTTCATAAATGCAGGCATTCCTAAACACAGAGAGAAGAGCAATAGATTCTCTTGTTTTTAGATTCCTATGGCAATTTTAAGTGTCTCAAATCTATATCATCCTTTCTGTCTGTAAAACAGACCAATGACATACTGTAAGCTGCTACATTTTGAGTATGTGAGCAATGCAGATTTGCCTCCTGAATCTTATTAATGGGATTTTTTTTTTCTACATTCTTTTACCACTGTCCTAATTCTAGTTCAAATTGCTGCCATTACCTGAATTAATCCAATGGATTAACAGGCCAACTTTTTGGTTTAACTTTTAAATTGCTATTTATTATTTTGTTATCATTCTTTTAACTTATGGATTTATTCCAGTTACGATTTTCAAAATGTAGCAATTACCAATTAAAAAAAAAATAAATTGTACATTACTTGCATTTATCTCCAAATTTGTAAAGTTCTCTAATTACAAATAAAATTCAGATGGAGTCAGTAAGAACAGTTTTTAAAAAAAAACAAAAATGAAGACCATTCTACTGCTAGTGAGCTTAGTCTCTGAGTCACCACAAGCAATGTGGCATCCTGCAAGATGCCACAGTGGCATGCCAAATTCAGATTGACGCTTCTGAAGAACACAGATGGAGCAAGTAGCCACTATACTTTGCACAGCCAACATACAGTATACCATCTCTTTGCTTCTTGGAATGTACATCACCCTTTCCTAAATACATATTGATATATTTGACACCTGTATCCTAGATAACAGACATAGACAGGTATGTAATGGTATATTTATGAGTAGTGGGGTGATCCACACACGTTTTGTATCCCAGGAGAACTCAGAGAAGCAACACTGAATCCTAATCCTAAATTTCTGGATGGTTACCAAAAGTTCCTCTGCTGCAATGCACTGTATGATCCTAAGGGAATTTACATGAAAAGTAGATTTACTTTGAATTTAAAAACATATGAAATTAAATGTACATTTCTTACCACCCCATTGACATCCACTAGTTACTAAAATCTTTCTGCTAGATTTATACAGAAAAAACCTTCTGCATTAGAGCATCGTCCTTGTATTTCACAAGCATTTAGCTGCTGTCGCTTGGAATGCAAAGACAATTGGCATATCAGCGTGATCCAGGATAATATAATGCACTAGTTGAAATTAAGCCAAGCTCCAACATCGTATCACTATGCTGCTGCTGTATGCCAAGTAATTGTGTATCTGCAACATCGCACACAGAACCTATTTACGAAGCATTTAAATTAGGTTGGCACACATTTCAAGACCTTTCCATGATAATGCAGACAAGCAATTATTCTCTCTGCATTCCTGCTTCTTAGATGCTCGGCCATAATTAAGTGCCTTATGGATAAAAAAAATGGAGGTCACAAATACTTCTACCTGGAGACAGAAACTGGTGAAGAGATCAGTAGGAAGTTGGGAAGGGAAGCAAAATTAACCAGATGAAGAACAGTGTTTACTTAACTGAAAAGCATTATACTGCAGCATTTATTTTAGTTCCAGAGGAAGGAATAAGATACGATGCAGGACATCTTCACTGAGCAACAAAAGGCAGGGGAACTCAACTAGACAGACCCAGTAATATTAGAAGAACACAGCGGTCAAAAGATGGGCTCACAAAATTTCTGAACACTTGAGATTTATATAGTCCACATATTTGAGCATGACAGCTCATCAGAACTTCAGGCAAGAGAAAAGCTTAATAACACAGGCCTTGATAACAGCATTAACAACCTGAATGAAGATTTACCTGAAACTGTATGTGTCAGCTGCCATGGTGACATCCCAGTACCTGTTGTACCGTGGATTTTTACATACTAGGAAGAGTTCAAAACAAACTTTTAACTCTAGAGATTATGACATTCAATAGTAGCTATTAGCTAACTGGTTTTAATTGTGAATTTATTTGGTTTCAGAAAGAACAGAGATAATTTCCTGAAGTTTTTGTTTGTAGACTTCGTTAAGATGGGAAAGGGCAGTTTTAATGATAACCTTAAAATCCTGTAAAACTGACACTTTTAACACTGACCACAACATTCACACAACCTTATATCTAAGTCTGCAGATGTCATATTTTAGCAGAAATGGTGCAATCAACCCTCTACAGTTCAAAATATGAGGAAAGTCCTTATGATACCCAAGACACTTCAAAGCCACGTGCCAGAACAGAACCTATTCAACTAACCAAAGAAAAACAGGGTTTTAGACAGGAATTACATTTCACAATAGATATATAACTTCAGTTTTAGCTCACAGCTGTAGTTCCAGAAGATTTCCATGGGCAACATTGCAGCCTCTGACCCAGCCAGAGAGGAGCACAGTGATGGAGATGCTAAAACAAAAGGCCAGTTTGTTCCACAGAAGGTTGCACAGGGGAGAAGATAGGTGGTGGGTAGAAGCCCTGAGATGTTCTGCCCCCCACTCTGGACAGCTCTGAATAAATCACTCAGGGTTGTGCACATCAGTAAATAGCTAAGCTGAGCATTATAACCTGCCTCCATTACAACATTCCCAAATATTACTCGAACACAATTTACATCTATTTCACATGTCAGTTCAGGTGAATAAGCCCATACAGAAGAAAAGGCAAAAAAACCCCAAACCTAGAACTGCACTGAACCAGAAATGTACTAATTGTTCATATGTTATGATAGTAGTTTAAATTCTGATAGAAATACATAGGACAACCCTGTATTAAGGAAGCGTGTTCTGAGAAGTTTCCTATACTTTGCCCAATCCAGTTCTTTATCTACAGCACTACTTTCTGGAGGCAGATATTTTTTACAGGAAATTTCTCGATATTGTAAGGTGTGAGGAAAACTGAAAACAGAACAAGACATGGACTCGTATTGCTATTTTTCATTAAAGCCAGGAAGCTGTTCTTTTCATCAATATTCCACAGAACATGAACAAACACTGCTTGAAGCAGTAAGCTGAAATCATCAATAGCTTACTAAATGTACTTTATGTTTTTGTAGAGTGAACATCACGATATGTCAAAGAGCAGATGAAACCACTTAAAGGTTTCACCTATCTTCAAACCAACCCAGGCATGTGCACAGACTGAGAAATATTCTGTCTCATAAAGAAGGCAGACAACACAGATTAGGTACACTTTGATACATAACTTTTGGAGTATCTTAGAAATGAATAAAAATATTTTTTTGTTTGTCTAACAGCACTGGGAAGGCATGGCTCATCCCTTTCCAGAAACTTATTCTACATTTAAAAAACTTGCAAAAACACTAGAACCTACAAAAAGATATGCAGGATGACATTTTTGTTGAAGAAAAATATAAAAGAGCGAAAACAAAGCAAATAAAGGCAGATGGGAGTCAGGAATGGTTAATCTCTTCTAATCAATGCAGAGGCCAATAATTTTATTCTGAAAGGTTTTCCTTTTCATTGCTTGTTATCATTCTTTACTGTAGTGTGAAGGGTGATGGTAGTGAAACACTAATGTGATTAAAATAATCTATTTTCTCAACACAGTTGTTGGTACAGAACCTCGTCCTAATGACCAATTCACAAAATCTAAAAATCTTTAAAATCTTGAAACCATTCACACTCCAGGCTTAGCTTTAATTTAACCTTGACCTGTTCTGAACTTCTGACTTCTGGAATCCAAATTAAACTGGTTTAGCCTTCATTACCCCCATATCCATTCCTTAAGAACTTGCCACCTCAGAGACAAAACGCATGCACACAGAAATATCACAGAAGTGCATGTCTTTGGCTTGGATTACTCAAAGTGAAATCCACATTAAAGGCCTTCTTCCAGTTCCTTTATTCTTCTGTTACCTACTCATTTCCACCTAAAATTTGTCAGCATATCTGCACAGAATCCTTCTTGTTCTGTCTCTCCCTTCAGCTTTCTTCTTTCTTTGATTTTTCATTATGTGTGTCTTGTCCTTTGGATGTTACTCAAATGACCCTCTCAGCCACTGGTTTCCAGCAATTTGGGGAAATTTTAAAGCAAGATTCCTTTTAGAATTAACCTTCCTGAATTCCACATCCTATTTATATTTCTCTCTAATTAAAGCTGTGTATTTCCCACTATTGTTTAGTAAGAATCCCTGCGTTATCAAGACTACACTTGACACTTACGTTTAAATAGTGTTGGTATATACAGCCTCTATTTCTTTCAAATGCTACAAAATTCACCCTATGTAACATTGTAAAGCATTTTATCTACTTTTATATGGCCTTTCAAAAGTACTAATTACCAATACAACCATCCCTCCTCCACAAATTTGCCTCCTACAAGAACTTCCACTAATAATTACACTCTAAATAGCGCCTTTCAAAATCAATTCAAAATGCTTAGCTCCCAGGAAGAAGTCTTTAAAAAAAAATTAAAAATGCTGCAAAGTATACCAGTCAGCTCCAGTTTATGGATATTTGAAAAATACTATTATTTCTGGTTATCTCAAATTATGCTTTTTTTTTCCAGGGGGTTCAACAGTGATCACTAATACAAACAGATATCATGTAACAATGTAAAAATAAAGTATTTTAGCAGACATCACATCTTTTATACATTTGAGCAACTAACAGTCTACCATGACTTTTCTACTACTACTGCCCACAGTCAGAACAAGAGACTATGGGTGAAATGGAAGACTTCAAAGCTCTAAAACCACAGAGCTAGAAAGCTCTAAACCACAGTACTGTCTCAAAACAGATGCACAAGGACCATAACGATGAACTATTCACACCTATCACTTTTATACCTACCACTGCAGCAGCTCTGAAGTCTAAAAAGACAACCTCACATGCCAGAAATAACACCTAGAAAAACTTAGAACGATAGAATGGTAGGGGTTGGAAGGGACCTCTGGAGATTATCAGGTCCAACCCCCCTTCCAGTGCAGGAACACCTAGGACAGGTCACACAGGAACAGATCCAGGTGGGTCTTGAAACTCTCTAGAGAAGGAGACTCCACAACCTCTCTGGGTGGCCTGTTCCAGTGCTCTGTCACTCTCACAGTGAAGATTTTCCTTATGTTAAGGTGGGACTTCCTGTGTTTCACCTTGCTATCACTACCTCTCATCCTATCACAGGGCACCACTGAAAAGAGACTGGCCCCTTCTACTTGACACCCACCCTTCAGATATTTG
>WTSP01007578.1:41062-84102 GCA_025331215.1 Actenoides lindsayi
AGTGGGATATTCCATACCATATAATGTCAGCTCAACTCTAAAGGAAGAGGGCAGGAGGAGGATGGTGGGGCATTCGGCTTTGTCCCCTGCGCAACTGATACGTGTTCTGGAGCCCTGCTTCCTGGACTCGGCCAGACATTGCCTGCAGATGGGAAGTAGAGAGTAAAATATTTATCTATCATAACCCACGGTTCTTTTCTTTTCATCTTATTCTCTCCCTGCATTCCCTGTTGACGGAGGCTGGGGGGAGAGATAGAAGGGCTTGGTGGGCACCTGGTGCCCAGCCAGGGTAAACTCACCACATTCTGTTCAAATTATCTGATCTACAGTAGATTATAGAGATCAAAGAAAAAATATCAATAAGACTAATAATTTTCTCCAGTTATAGAAATTTTCTCCCTAATGCAAATGACATCCAAAGCTCTATTATCAAGACTGCTGACCCAATTTTTACAGTGCTACTCTAATGTATGGATTATTTTAACTGTTTATGGCTGCTACCAGTAGTTTCTTACTTTATAATATGCATAAACTGGTCTTCTCTTTCTTGCAAATCATAATGTGTTGGAATGGGCTGCCTCTTTGGGTCAATAATTTGTTCATAGCCAAAAAAAAATGTAAAACTATATTTGATTTCCTCTGCTTCCTGTATTTCTTCTGAAACAATCCATATCATATGCTTCTACAGATGTCTGGATGTGAAGGACTATACTCAAAACTCTTCATAAGAGAAAAGAACAGTTCAAAAGAAGTCCAGATTCCTTACAAACATTAGAACATGACCTGAGACATGAGCATGATGTTTAGCTGTCTAATCTTGCTACTTGGTATGGTAAAACCAGAAGATTCAGACCCATGGCTCTCTGGTAAAATGGTCATGGAAAACAAAGTAGGAATGCTGATACTAAGTAGAATATGAAATAATTGTGGAAAATTAAATGACTATGTAAGGCATGTCAGTATATGGGAAACCAACTGGGTGATAACAGCTTTTGCCATCTGTGATAGATAGCATAATTGTTTAATAGATTTGTTTACAGTTTATTGTGGCTTCCTGCACTTCTTTGCCAACTGCATTCTGGTCCAATTAAACCCTCTTGGGATAATTGATACTTCTCTGAGAACAATGGAGCCTGCTCCATTTTGGAGAAATCTCTGGGATGTAGGAGGGTAGGCAGAGCGCAATTAACATGCAAAGCAGAGAGACTGCAGGACTGGAAATAGAGAGGTGGTGGGAGGCATAAGGGATATATTAGCTCCAGAGAATGTCTCTATAGCAGTTCTTAGAAGTGGTGGAAGGAATGAGACTTTCCTAGGAGGTCAGAGCAGCTATTCTGCACGGCACAGTGTGAAGCTTAATTCAGGCAACAACTGAATACTGCTTGATTGAAAAATAAGTCTGGAGAGCAGGAATGCCTCTGCAGAGGAATTTAACTATGATTAGGAAGACAGTGTTTTTTATTAATATGCATTGTATCTTGTTGTTTATTTATATGTTTGAATTAAAAGTTGTTTGGCTTCAATTAATAATAAAACCCAAGTGTAGAGACTACTGAAAAGAGTATACCACAAGACTCCAGAAAAAGTCTCAGTGAGTTGTACCTCATACCTGTCTCACAGTCCAGTGAGTTCCAACACAACATGAAATAAACCTCATGAAAAAATCTTTTATGTGGTTACTTTGAAGTGTCCTAATCTCTTTCAAGTATAGAAAATCACAGGATATTTTATCACATATTGTTTTTCTTAAGTTCTTAGTGTGTGAAGATCTATTTTTACCTATTCTTTCTACCAGAAACATCTGATGGTAAAGAAAATCTACTGGAGAATAGAAAACAGCTTTTTATATTTATGCAGCATATACGTAGCACTCTTATCTGCTCTAATAACAGCTGTGCCACATCTACATCTTTCAGATAATCACTGCCCTTGTGCAATGGTGCCTTCAGCAGTGCTTTTCATCTATGCTAAGCTATTTCTCAGCACTGTCTGTGACAAAGCAGCACTGGATGTACATGGATCCATTTATCCTGCTCCAGCTAGTGTTGCATAATTTTTGCACACAGGCAAAGGAGCTTTGCTATCAGAGTCCGATAGTTTTCAGACAAGAATTGTGCTGGCTGACAGGGAAACAACAGAGGCAAGCGTGTAGGTACCTGCATTTCACAGCTCAACAAGAGGGTCATGCACACCAGTGGGACAACAGCAAGGAGGCTGGATACAGGCATACTGCTTGAACATAAAAAGATTCCCTTTGTGGGAGATATACAGATTGTTTCAGCAAGAGGAGTTAATCATTTGCACTGTATAGCTATGTTTGTATATATATCACATAATGAGAAAAACTCTTTTCTTCTGGCTGCCTAAGCTTGTATTTCTATTCAGTCAAAAACTCTCAGAAACAAATGTTCTGTGTAAAGCAGAATAAGCACTAAGAAGTCAGTAGCAATAAGCAAAACTAAACTGACATTATGTGAAGAAATGTTTTCTGCCTTTCATTTTATTTGCATACTGTGCATATATAGAGCACAAATTCTTCACACAGTCACCACTATAATGGTGAAAGCTTTCCAGTTTTCATTTATTACACCTCTTGTTCTTTTAAAATGTTAGATCAGGTTCTGCAGAAGATTGAACACTGATACTGTTTTCCTTAATATTATATTTTTTCAATTATTGTAATTTAGTTAAATTAAAAGATTGCCTGGAATTTGGGCAATTATTACAACCCAAAAATCAGGATATGAAGATCTGCACAAAAACAGTGTTTCTAAAAGCTTTGAGAAGCTACTTACTGTTAACCAAATTTGACTAAATGCCATTTAATATCCAGTATTAATCTTTATTTTACTTAGTTCTCAGGGAATCATATTCATCTTTGACATATCCTTAGTGAAATCATTATATTAAGAGATATCTGAACTGTCATGCTCTAAGAATTTTACACTGCCTAAACTAACTTCTTCCTTAATAAATATTACCAGAAAGTCAGAAAGGAAAAGCCAGTGCCTTCATCTTATGTCAAGATTGTACTTGTTATTTACGGCCACACACAGATTTGGGAATTTGAATGCTACTTGATGGAGAATGCTGCTCATCTCTGCTGCCAAGGTAAAGTAGGATCCACTCTGAAATCTATTTTCATTTATTCTTCCTTATTTTGCAGTAACAAATCTTTCAGAATTCTTGAAAACATACAAATTAATATATTATACTTTATCATGTTTCACTTTCTACTTGGGTAGAAAACCTCTTTAGCTCAAACTTCTTCCTTCTGATAAGTATCTATATTCTCTGATTTCAGACAGTGCCATGTTTCATTTGAAGATTATGATAATAATCAAGTTTATCAGGCATTGATCTTACCTTCCATATTTGAGTTATTGTGCAGTAGTGGGATAATTATGTACTTTTGACATAATTTGTCTCATACCTGTATTACATAGAATCATAGAATGGTAGGGGTTGGAAGGGACCTCTAAAGACCATCGAGTGCAACCCCCATGCCAAAGCAGGGGCAGGCCGTACGGGAACAGGTCCAGGCGAGCCTTGAAAGTCTCTAGAGAAGGAGACACAACAACCTCTCTGGGCAGCCTGTTCCAGTGATTCACCACTCTCACAGGGAAGAAGTTTTCCCTCATGTTGAGACGGAACTTCCTGTGTTTCAGCTTGCTACTATTACCTCTCATCCTATCATGGGGCACCACTGAAAAGAGACTGGCCCCTTCTACTTGACACCCACCCTTCAGATATTTGTAAACATTAATAAGATACCCCCTCAGGCTTCTCTTCTCCGGGCTAAAAAGCCCCAGGGCACTCGGCCTTTCCACATAAGAAAGATGTTCCAGCCCCTTCATCATCTATGTAGCATTCCACTGGACTCCCTCTAGTATTTCCCTACCCTTCTTGAACTGGACTGAACACAATTCTCAGATGTGGTCTTACTAGTGCAGAACAGAGAGGGAGGAGAACCTCCCTCGACCTGCTGGCCACACTCTTCTTTACGCACCCCAGGATACCATCTGCCTTCCTGGCCACAAGGACACATTTCTGTTTCATGGATAATTTATTGCCTACCAGGACATCAAGGTCCCTCTCCATAGGGCTGTTAATCCAGAGAGTCCTGTTTTGGAGGGGTTTGTGTTTGTTTCGGTTTGTTTGTTTTTTAACAGAAAAAGAAATGCAGTGGCTTTATATATGCAAGATATTGGAATAATAACTATTGTGCAGCTCAGGTAACATCACTAATCCCAAATCCTCACCCGTGGTGCTGAGCTATGATAGGTGGCTATCTATTAAACTAGTCTACCAAATGTGAGGTCTGTAAGACTTTTCAAAACTGTGGCCCTCCTTAGTGTCTCCCTAAGGACTATATACACATATCACTGATGCTTTTTACCAAGGCAAGAATCTGAACACTAGCTTGAAAAGCAGAAAGCTGCATCAGGGGTAATCTGCAGCAGCGTTTATTGTAGGTGATTAGAACACTAAAAAGCACAAAGAATTACCAAAGAGACACAGTTCTGTTCCAAAGAGCTTCTAGTTATGATTATTCTGTAGCCATATCGCCTGCATTTTGATGCAGTCCAAAGCACTGCCACTTGTGTGGTTGAAGAACAGCCACGTGTCCCATTTGTCTGCCATTCCCAGTCCCATACATCACCAGAAGTCCTGTCTAAGGAAATTCTTTGCTTGTAGTCTAAACCCAGAACACTAGTCCCTTCAAATTCTACACATGCCTTCAAAGAAAAGTGGCAATCAGTTTTGGTTTTGAGAGAAAACTGGCCTCTCTTTGACAAGCTAAACTGTGCAGTTCTCTAGAAGCACATCAAAACCACAGTTTGGTTTTCCAAAAGACACCACTGAATCACAGCAACACATTAATAAATCAGTCGTAGAAGCAGAGTTGGTATACAAAAATACTAGAAGAATACTGTCTTGTATAGCACTTTACATCATCATTCCATATGATTTCTTTTTAAAATTGCCCAATAGTCTTGTCTTCTTTCCAAGACTCCAAAAATCTAAACCTTGCAATTTGACATGTTATTTCAAGGATTTAAGAGTATCATCATCCCAAAGAAATTACCACCTCTACGTGTATATGAGAAGTAATTTCAGCAAAGGTTTAAGTCACCAAAAAGCAGAGTAGGAGGTAAAAAAATTCCAGTGAAACAAATGCACCAGCAGCCCCTTCATTTGTCATCAAAAGGTATATTTTCTATTTCTGCATGAATCCATTTAACCTAGTGTAACTAAAAATTAGTTCACTAGATATTCCAGACTATTTTATTGCTTTTTATAAAAATAATAATTTTTTTTTTAAAGCTTGCAAAAGTAAATTGTTAAGGTGTAGCTTGAAAAATAAATAATTGAATTTTCATAACTACACAGGAAACAAGTCACCATATGGTCCCCTTACCACACAGGCAAGGGAGGTTTAAGAAATGTCAGAATTCCTCAATAGCAGTCTGCAATTATAGTAAAGTGACTTGATCTACATTTAATGACAAACTATTCTTGGAGATTGTCCTTAAATACTGACAATATTCACCGCCAGTTTCATAGTTTCTCTCATTCTGTGGCGTGGAAAAGAAAGAGCACAGGGAGCAACTGTTTGATGCTTGGTGATATTAGGGTTTTCCAGTATATGTGGTAAACATATGCAAGCAGAAATATCTACGAAGGTGTAAGAAAGTGAAGAATGTCTACCTTCAGAGAGGGCTTCAGCAAAGAGAAGCAGAGTAATTAACTCTTAAGCTAGGAGAAATAGTATAACCCTGGCACTGCAACCATTTTTTTCAGGTAGCTGTTCTGGTGCATATTTTGTTACACTGGACAACATGACTAGACAGGGTTAGCTGCAATGGTTACATGCCAAAGTAGAATGGTAGCCCATCAGCAACAGGAGCCCATGGGCCTCAGGGGACAGCATAGTCACAGTCGTGTGGATGTGCCATATTCACTGTGCCTCTGTCCATTCACAGGATGACTGTGGCCAGGCCTGAATAGTAACAGACAAAAAAAGAAGTAGTATTTTTTAGTCAGTAAACTCAGCAGGCGCAACTCTGAATACATCTGCTGAGGATGTCTGCTGAAATGGTGCCTTCAGCAAAAGCACACTTCAAAAGCAGTGCCATGTGATTGCATTTCTCTCTCCGTATCCCTGCTGCATCAAAAGTCTTAATGGTGAATGTCCTACTCCTCTGCCTGCCTCACAGCTCTAAACAGGGCTTTGGTGATCTACTTCATCAGAACCACTTGTTTAAGACCTAACAAAACACACTGGTGTTTGTTTTCAGGGAAATTCATTATATTAGTGTGAAATTCCTAACCAAAGGGCCTCAGCTCCTTATTCAAATTGATAGAGGACTGAAGACAGATGTAAAACAGATACCAAAACACTAAACCCGGTCATATTAGTTTTGTAAGCCAACAACTTTGCAACAGAGCGGTTTATTTTTTATGTATGATAAAGAGATTCTCATTAAGTACCCAAAATCCAATTCTGTCATGCATGCAAAAATTAATTCCTACTGTAACAAGTGGATTTTAAGTCAGTGTTTTGTGCTCTTCTGTAAAACAGGCTGAAAAAGCATTGGGAAATGAGGATTTGGTTTAATTAAAACATTTTGTGAGAACATAGGCATTTCATCAATATTTTAAACAAAAACAGTACCAATGTTTTTGATGTGCTCCATCCTCAAATGAGATTGATATTTTGTCCCAATTAAGCACAAAATTGTGACGTCTTGGAATCTCCCACAGAATGAAAACTCCCCGTGATCATTCATGGGCTGGAGACTTGAGTCTGAAAGTGGCATGTGTCATGATCCATTTCAAAGGGTATTTATTTGTATTTACAGTAGGAAAAATCTCTATCAATATGAGCTGGAAGAGCCTTGGAAAAATACAACACAAAAATAACAATGTAAACTCTCTCTTTCTTCAATAGTATTTTTATTGTTCCTTGAAATTAAAATTGTCCGCATCCCATTTGCAGCAAAATTAAGATTTCTTTCAATAAAATCCACAAAAGCATGTATTTTTAAAAGTATTGACTCTTTGGTTTTGTACCTATGTAGACAGGATTATTCCAGTCACACTACTGAACCACCCTTAATCACCAGTTTACAGCAGCTGAGGGGATGAACAGGGGCAAGAGGTTAATTTACACAGCCATGCAATTTCACAGTAAAGCAAAACATGATAGTGAAATACTCCTAAAATTCATCACTTCCTGAAATTTTCAAATAAGCATAACATATAGTTTTAGGAAGTCTTTTTTCTACCTTCCTTTACAAATTTTAACTTGAATCTATCACAGTATCCAGTACCTGTATCAGTAGCAGAGAGGTGAGGCAGGATGTTCCCTTACCTCTCTTTGAGGCTCCACTTGCTCTTGGTATTCTGAGCACTACTTCTTTAATTATGCAAACTTTTGGGATTTCTTACGGGACTTAATAATAACCAATGTACAATTCTTTGAAGGTTAGGAATTAGGTTTTAATTTACCCTTCACCCAGCACGGTACACATTTCTGAGGAAAGACACTAAAACTGTCCTTCTTGAAAGCAAACATCCCACCATAACCAAAGCCTTTTTTTTTTCCTCAATGAGCTCTTCAACAGAAGAAATAATTCCATAAATAGCAGCTCTAATATGTGTAAACTGATGCTGTTGGTTCAGCTGATTACAGGTTTCCTAACATTCCTGAATGTGGTGAAATAGACTTTTCATTCCATTGGCAAACATTTGTGCAACAAACTGATACAGAAGGATTTAATAAATATATTCCTAAGTACACTTGTGAAGTTCTTAGACAGAAGTAAGGATAACACAGTCTGACCATTCCTGATCTACAGGAATTCTTGTAGAATTTGAACTGCTCAGAAGAAGGTGGTGCTGCTTCTACTGGAGAGGAGCAAAGCAAGTACCCCATTTTGTTTATCCATACCTCTAATTAACTGTTTTCCTTGAGGAACATATCTTTAGCAATTGGTTTTCTCAAATATATATTTGGTACCATGCAACATACATACCAGAACCATCCCTGAGATTCTGTACTCCTGACTATTAGTCACTATGTTCAGCAACTGAATAGTTACTAGTTGATCATCCCTTTTGGCTTTAACAGAGGAGAGGATGAGAACCGCAAAGCATTGTCAGTAATATTGTGGAGCAATATCCAGCACCAGGAAGCAGCAAATACCTTTGTCGGAGACAGAGTTAGAGGCTTTCCCTCCTCTTCTGTGCTCAGTATGCCAGTGGCCAGTAACCACAAAGCAGTACTGACTGGTAGCTATATGTTAGAAGACAATGTTTGAAACAACAAGATCTAACATTACAAGAATCACAGAAGAATTTTTTGACAAGAAGGTTTACAAATAAGTAACACCACAGGGTTAAGATACAAGTCAATTTGCTACCTAGTAGCCTACTGCAGCATGGAAACATAGAAGATAATGTAAAGAAGGAATGGCAAAGTGGATGTCTTTGAGATACCTTTTCACTGCCAAAGCAAAAAGAAGGCAAAAAAGGAAAGGAAAGAACCAAAAAAACTCTTGCAAGTGAGCTGTTAACTAGTTAAGTAATATAAAATAGGATATAGTCTGAAATATTTCATCATAAAGGATGAAATAATGCCCCTACAATTATCATCAAAGGAGGATGCTAAACAACAGCTACTCCAGTATGGGTTTTGAATCTGTAAACTAAGGGATACCTTATATTTAAGCCCTGTAAAAGAGGCTGAATGAGGTGTTTTGAAGCAATAAAAGTCCAGAAAGACTGCTAAAATGGTCCAGTTCAAGAATCAAGAGAACTGAGCAGGATTAGCTGGATCATTAAAGTCTTGTCAATCAGACACTAGGTTCTGAGAAAATAAGATGGTAGCTGACGTAGGGTTCAAGCAATTAAAAGAAGGAAATGGAATGAATAGCAACTGAGACAGATTTATGGAAAAGAGGTCTTGTTAAACTAAATTGATATTTTGTGAATGTGGAAATAGTTGCTTTAAATGAGGTGTGCTACCTCTGATGGGTTAATGGGTTAAACATTAGTGCCTGTTTAAACATTAAGACCAAAAAGAGCAAATAGAGCATTTGGATGTACAAAATGGGATGTCAAGTAGTGGTGTAGAAGTGATGCTATTTCTGTGTTTTGGGCTAATACAGCTGTTTCTAGAACGTTGTCTGTTCTAGTAAAGTGGCAGTAAATTGGAGAGTTAACAGCCAATGGAACAACTGAGGGATCAGAACATACCCCTTTACTACAATATTCAAATAGACCTATCCTTTCATCTTGTCAAAGAGAAGGTGAAAAGGACTACAGACTAAACAGCTACATAGAAAACAGAAAATTATTTAATAATTTCTGTCTAGCTGACAAAGACCTAATCCAGACAAATTACAGGAAGTTGGAGGTGGATAAATTCAGATAAAATTATGCACCATATTTCTCAACAAAGGAAAATATTAAGCCAGTTAGAGTAATTACCAAGGGTCTCAGTGGATTTTTCAATCACTGGGAACTTTTAAAATATCAGTGTTTATGCTATAGTGGATGCTATTCAAATATAGCTACAAGCTTGGGAGCCAAAATGAGAAGAGTAAACCTCTTTGTTCTGCTTTACGTGGCAGATTGGGGTAGTTGACCACAACAGATCATTCTGATCTTTTAATCTCTGTACCCATAGATAAATTCACCCCATTTTTTCTTTGTTAACCACTGTGCTCTGTTATGAAAAAAGTCATTCTACTGGTTCACAAGGCACTGAAAATAGTACTTATTTTGTACTTCACTGCGGTTTTGAACTGATGGCATTATGGTAACGGCTCGTCAGCTTAACAGTTTCAGTATGCTTCTTTTCCTTATTCTACTCCTCCAAGCAAGCATCCTCAGTTAGTTCAGGAAGCAATCTACTTGACTGAGAAATACCAGCCCAGCAAAGCACCATCAGCAAGTATTGTACCTTCCATGGTGCCGTGTACTGTGTTCACAGTGTGCTGCTCTGCAATAATCCAGACTTCTCTTTCCAACAGGAAGGCAAAACCAATACCAAGACAAACACCTCCCCATAAGAATGCCTCAACAACAATGGTTATGATCATTTCGTTATTCACTTTCCATTCCTCCCAATAAAGAGACCTAATCAAAAATACATTTTTTCCATCAGTAAATACCATATCTCACTGAGATACTGTCTGAATCACTCCCCTCTGATAAATATCTCTCTGTATTAATGTGATACTCTGCTGTCTCACAGGAAATCCTGAATTCTCTGCAGAGGTTGGAAAGAAGGACAAAAGTTAGTCCTTCACATTTTGTCTGTAAATTAAGGATTTGTTGGGAAATGTTTCCTCACAGCTTTAAGCACATCTGTATGCTGTCATGCATAGTTACCTTGGAAACTAAACTGCTCAAGATGTAATAAGGACAGAAGACATGTTAGCCAACAGTTTCAAAATTTTTCCATTATTAAACAATTACACCGCTTGTCAATCTCCTCACTATTACAGGAACTAAAGTAATTCAATCGATATATATTTTGTTCATGAAAAATAAGAAGGTTCCTCCCAGTAAGGTAGCTTCTACCATTTGTGCATTTAAATGGGTTTGGGTGGGGTTTTTTGAGTAGAAGGGGGTTAGATTTAGGAGAGAATTCACACAGCCCTGGTTATAGCTAGTCATTCAGCACTCTGATATCTGGAAGGGAGTAGGACCATACAATGATTTTGTTAAGTTCCCCATTCATGCAAGATGCAGCCACAGTCTTCGCTTAAACATTTCAATGTTACCGTCATTCAAGATGCACATGCACAAGTGAACCAAATGACAGCTGCTGAGAAGAACAGTTTTCAGATTTTTGCATACTGAAGAAAAAAAAACAGCCAGGGATTACTTGGCAGGTTCACAGTCTTATTCAACTATAGAAAATGTACAATTTTCACCAATAAAATATTAATCATGATGTTCAGATGACTGTTCAAAATGTACCATACTAGCAAAGAAATCGTGTTTGTAATACCATTATGGTTCATTTCAACATGGGGACAATGTGATACATAGAGGCACTGATACACAGGACTAACTTATGAAGAACCATTCATCTGACTGATGCAAAATCCTTGCAATATTATATATTTTTAATTATCGTAATACATCAAACATGCCCTAAGTGTTGAATAAGGAATGCAGAATCCCACATTACCATGTGAGAGAAGAATTTTCAAAAGTATTCAAGGTTGTCTTTGCTAGAAGACAAGCAAAAAAAAAGAAAAAAAAAAAAGAAAAAAAAAAAACAAGAAAGAAATCATTGCCTTGTTAAGAAATGTCTCTCTGTTTCAGGAGATTTTGCATTAAATTCAGGTACAGAGTCACTTGTGCCCCTCTTCCAAATATATTCTATAGTCCCACAAGCAGGACAAGGGGGAAAATGGAGAACCTAATTTGACCTTAGGAGAAATTAACACATATACCATGATACCATCACTGGCAGTGTGGGTGTCATGAGGGTTCACAGAAACACGCATCCACATCCATTTACTGCTGCTGGGGATTGTGTGTGTAACTTTACAGTTTACATGCCGTACTTTTAACAAGAATTATCTCATCAATATGTTTGTCAACGACAATTTCTTCTGCCTTTGCATCTTTATAAGTATCACCTTGCACTTCTACAGTTCTTGAGGAAAGCTGTGACAAGCCTAACTGCAAGACTTGCTTATTTGTTACCAGCAACTGATTAAACAGTTCAAAATGGCAGCTTCCTTCCAAACCAACATTGTTCATCCACCTCCAAAACACTCAAAAAGCAAAGGAAAAAAGGTTAAGCACATAATGCTTGGAGCTTGCTTCCAGCTCATCCCCTTTCTTAGGGCTTAGATGACCCAGGATGTCCCAGACATCCAGCAGAGCCCTTTGCCTTAATCCTTGTTCTTTGGAAGCAACTCTTCATTTCTACATTATTACATGCTCCCTCTTAGGAATACTCTCTTGAAACTCTTTTTCTTGTTTAATTCACCCTATTTCCTACCACGTTCCAGGCAGTCCTCTTATCTCCACATAATCAGTCAAAATTCGAGCAGTTTGGTATGGCAGCTATACCATCTCCAAGACAAAGGAAAAGAGATGGTACAGTCAGGTAATAGTCTGAAGGTTCAGTGGACTCTGAAAGTCCTTGTTCATGTAAAATACCATTAATACATAAATACAATTAATTAATGATCTTGATTTGGTGACAATTGTGGGATTTCTCTCTGTAGTATCCAGAAGAAGGAGAGCGCACTGGCACAACAGGTAAACTGCTCAAGGTCTTTGAGTCTTTGTGCCAGTTTTGCAGCTCATCATGACATAGGTTGAAAACTCATCTCTTTCCTTCAAAAAACAATAGTGAGACTAAGATTTCTGGATGAAGCTGAAGAACATGACTAAAAAAGTGACTCTTAAGTCACAAGAAGTGGCTCTTAAGAGTGTGCAGTGAGCCAGCATTGCATTTCCACCTCTGCCTAGAGAGATGCCTTGTTCTCACCCTCCTCAGCTCTCCTCCTTCCCCTAAACAAAACAAAAAGCCTACCACCAAATAAAGAGGTAGAAATAAGACTCCAATGCTGATGTCATTTTAAGCATCCAGTTCTTACAGAGCTTAAACAACAATGCGACCATAGATTTTAAGATATGCTTAATACTTTCACTACTTATAAGATCTTACAGGAGAAAGTGGGGCAGGGTATTTTGGTGTTTGGGGGTTGGGGGGCAGAGAGGGTTGTTTTTACAGAATGAAAGAAGTTAAATGACTACACTGTGACTTTAAAAACTAATTTATCACACAAGTCAATAAAGGTTTCAGCCTGTTGTTTGAAGACATAGTGAACAGAGGACAGCAAACCTGAAAGGGTAATTCACTGCAGCAGTCATATCAGCTTATTTCAAGAGGAACTGAATTGCTCTGTGGAAATGTCTATTTATCTCTTAACAATTAGTTTAGACTAGACACTGAACTGTAGACAGTTAGTGTTAGGTGAGATGAATCACCCCTTCCTTTATCCTACTCTACCTCTGTACCTTCCTTTGCCTGCAGGAATGCAAGAGAAATAGTCCCTGTTTGTAATTCATGTAGGGCTTACACTGTTGCAAGTTATTCAGCATCTCAAGTTTCTCAAGTACTACTCCCTGAGAGTCTCCAGCCTATAGGGAACCAATAGGATACATATATAGCTGCTTTTTATTTAAAAAAAAAAAAAATAAATCCCAAACCAGAAACCCCAGTAACTAAGCTTTTCATATGTTCAGAGAGTGTTACTGTACAGGTGTTCTCCCTTCAAACCACAAAGGGAAAAAAGCCCACACTGGAGACCTCAAATGGAAGTACTTCTTCAAAGACTGTCGATCAGTGAATCTAGGATACCCACAGGCCTTTTCAAATGAGGCACAGCAGGTAGCTGAGGCAACCAAAACTTCTATGTTGTTATTTTCCTTAGGGAAACATTTATTTTCAGCAAACATACAGAACATTTATATAGCTCCATTCAGATCTGGTTATCTAATAAATTCCTTGCTGAATTTTTATTATTCAGTTAATGCACCTGTTAACATAGATTACAATTCAGACATCAATTGTGTAAATTCTGTTGCTCTAACTTCTCTGCCTACTAGATTTTGATTGAAGTATCTTAAAATGTCTTACCACTCTCCTTATATCCACATCTGCCTTTTGTACCTTAAAAAAAAAAATAATGGAAAGTGACAGCTCCTCAGTTTAGGAGAAAACAGTGTCACTGAGCAAATTCCTACAGGCTCTACTTCTTTCTTTTACCCACACTGAAACCTTTTCTTAACCCTTTGCTGTCACAGTGAATTTGCATTCCTGTCTAATCACAGGCCAAATAAAGCATGGTACTGACGCTGTCAGCTGATTTCTCAGTGAAAAAACAATGAAGTTTTAAAGTCATAATGGCTTTTCATGGCCTGATAGGCAAACTGACTAATGGACCTGGGCTTTGGAAAAAGAAATGCTTCCAGTGACACAGAAAGAAAGGTTACAAGACTGGGGATGCATTTTAAAATATAGTCACTTGGTGAGAAATTCAGGACAGGGAAAATAGCTTGTCAGACTAGTTAAGCTCAGAAGTAGAAATACAGAGAGTCCAATCTGCTCATCAGCCTCACGTGCATCTGCACAGGCAATTGCAAGAAGCTTTGTTTAGGCACTGAAGGTCATGTAACCTATGTTTAAGCAGACAGCATACTGATTGCAATAACTAGAGTGTTAAGTTGCCACAAGGTTGCCAGCCAGTCCTTCAGCTGGAATAACAACTCTGCAGTGAATATTTCAGTTTTACACCACTCCTGACAGCAGGTAAAACATTATGAGCTGGTACTAGAGACACCCTGTATTCAGAAGTACCAGTCTCCGAAATTACAAAAATACTTTAGTTTTATTTAATTATTTACTCTAGCCCTTAAAGTTATGGAGAGGTACAAAGCAGAAATATCCAGAAGAAGAGCTGGGACGTTAGAAATGACATCAAAAAGTTGTACTTGGTGCCACCCTATGAACAGGGGCAGTCTGGGCAGGCAGCGTGCTTACAGCCTGGGATTCACATTGGTCATTCTTGCTCAAAGGTCTTTGAGCTGACAGCTGTTTGGCAATCAGCAGTGAGCTCCATCCTGCTCCTGATATTCTTTTCAAATCACCCATTCTTGCAAAAACGGATACATTTCCACAGCACAGTCCTGGATGGAAGTAGATAAACTGTGTGTCGTTTACAGTATGGCACAGCAGTATGGTTCGAGGCAACACCTTCAGAATACATGCGAATGCCCAACAGTGAGCAGCGTTGTCTCATGGGTGCTGCCATTTCGTGTCCTGGTCCTGCTGCTGCCTTAGTGATGAGAAACGCTCCAGACCAAACACATGCTTAAAGTTCTTGTCAGTGAAAACCTCCTACCGACGGACCAACCACCTTCACCACCTCTGAACCTACAGCAGAAAATCAGAGTTGAGAAACAGATGTAGGTCTTCCCTTCTTAAGAGGGAAGAGGAACTTTTTGGTTACAGAAGGTAGGAAAGGGAAATACTTAGGGACCCCAGGAGTGTGAGTCAATGCGTCCCCTCTTTCTTTTTTTTTTTTTCCTGAGACTGAGAAGACGATATTTCCCTGCACAGCACGTCTAGGAAGAGAAAGTATGGAGTTGCTGCAGCAATCCCCAGCTTCAGAGGGCTCCAAAATGCAGCAGAAATATTAAGCAGCACTGTACTGTGAAGAGGTAGCACTTTTTTTTTCCTGGGAAAGAAAAGATTAGGTAGGTACACGGGTGTTGGATCAGAGGAGGATAAACGGTACTGGATGAATTTGTGGGATATAATCAGTGCTTGGAAACAGGTTTCCAGCTCCTACTTTCAGCAAACAGTAGGATTTTCCACAAGAGGAAATAAACCACCACAGACTGCAGGAGCAGGAATATTAAGACCTTTATAAGGGTCACAAATCTAAATGGCAGTTAATTACCTCCAACTTTTTTTTTTCCCTTTTTCTTTTAATACCATGATTACTTGACATTAACACAGAATCCAAAATTGAAAATACATTCTTGCTATGCTGCACAGTTACAGAGTATGCACCAAATAAAGGTCAGGCACTACTCAGAGGAATCAAGAAAATCTAACACCTTCATGGTATTCATTTCTCATCATGACACATCTTACTTAAATGGAAAACCAGAGCAATATATTAGATATATTTCATCTTTGGGATGCTCATAACAAGTATAATACTTCCAGTATAAATCTTTGCCGAAGTTTTGCATGGAGGAGATCAAGATCTGTAATATAACGGTGCAACTATAATGTAGCAAAAATATTTCTGTGTTTTCTGAACAGAAACACACTCCCAAGTGTATACCGCATTTTTTTGGTGATTACACCTTTAGGGACAAAGTAAACAAAAAAAAAATACTGATCTTGCGAGGGGAGTGAAAACTGCATGCAAGAAGAAAGCTCCTGGTAAGCAGGCAAAAATTGTGAATACAGAAGTCACCTCAGGTATACTCAAGAAAAGCAAAACCCTGGCCAAGACTAATGAGGCATTTACCTTTCAGAGTAGAAAGAGTAGAAGTCTCTGTATGATGTCTCTACAGTACTCCATCAGCGCTCTCAGAAACAGGGTCTGAAATGACTAAAGGCACTCAAAGGAGTATCTGAGCAATTAACAGGAAACAAGAAGATCTGGGGGGAGGGAAGGATGTACCTTAAATACCACCTCTGCCAACATTAAATGCTTCACTCCAAGCATTTATTCACAAGCCAAAGCCTTTCATAAGGAAAAAGAAACAGAAGAGCACTTCTTTTTAATCATCAAAGGTAGTAGGCAAGCAATATTCTAATGGTTAAAGGAACTATTTCCATTTCCTCAGGAAAGTGCTCTAACCACCAGGCCACAACCTGGGCAGCAGCACTTAGCCCCATAATGAAGCTGCTTCACTTTGCAAAGAAGTACACAGATACTCATTAGTTTAGAAAGCCAGCTAACACAAAGGATCATATTTTTTTTCAGATACTAATGCATTCAAGAGCAAGGAAAACTTAAATGTCAATTACTATAACCATGTTATGCTTTTCTTATTAATTTAGAGTTTGGTTAGCCTGTGGCACTCTGGTCATGCACAGAAATGCAAATCATCTATGTTGGGGGAGAACTAGATTGAAAAACAGAAGAACAGGTGGTTGACTTTGGGTTTTTTTTAATTGTCTCTAGATTTTCTGGCAAGCATCTGATTTTCACACTTGCAACTGATGACTCACCCATAAAAGCACAAAGAGAAAAGAAGCAACACCATAGGTCACGTTATGTAATTACATGATACGTTCACCCCAGAAGTCCCCCTGCCCTTACACTCTTCTGCCTCTGATCCACCACACAACTCACACCCACCACAAGCTTACTTGTAAGGACCCCATGGGACACTTTCATCTCTTTATTTTCCTGTGAATCTATTAAGTGGTCCTTGAAATTAACCTTCAGTTAAAAACTCTTCTTATTTTACAGTGTTACTAACAAATCATCTGGAAGTGCTCAGCCCTCAGCATTAAGTCTGCAACATTTGGCATACACGACACAGTAAATTCGGTTTTGCTTTTTTTTCTAAGCTGATAAAAGGCAGATACCAAAGCACTGACTCATACTGGAATACCATTTATAAAGCTGAATTTAAAAAAAAAGGGAAAAAAAAAATCTAAGACATCTCAAAGACTGATTTCTTTAAAAAATCAAGAGAGGATGGAAAAGGCAGCTATTTTAAAATCTGCTGGCATAGTGAAAATCTTTGCAGTTCACTTTCTGGCAGAAGTCTAAAAAAGATGAATGAGGAAAAAATGAATAATTCTCTTCAGTCTTACTAATGGCAAGGTAATACAACTTATTGCAAGACCCTAGTGAATTTTTTTGGAGGCACTGACACAAAATTTTTTCCTCTTTAAGTTTAATGTAAGGTAATCACTGATATTGCAAGTGTAGAAACTTACATACGTGACCCAGAAAAGTAACAGTGCCCCCAAAACCACACCTCTTCCTACTCCTCTGCCTTCCCCTATTTTGCAATGCAATCTCCAGCAGAGACTAGCTCTTCACTGTGGTAATAGCCATAATGAAGGAAAAGACTTCTATATATAAACTACCTTATTTAGACCAAGGTATAGATTAAACACAGTTGCCGATACTGTATTTATTTGTAATGCACAGAATTATCCTACATGCATTTCCTTACTCACTTTTAGTTTCAACTATCTAACCCCATAAGGAGGGCAGTCTTAATGAGAGCACAAAGCTATGGATAATGCCTTTGAGAAAAAAAAAGATTAAAGAAAAAGATACTGTTGTCCTCTTCCTTCCTAAAGCTGACAAGCATTGGGAAGTGAAAGAACAGCAGTATCTTCTTTGATGTTACATAACACTCATTTTCTTTTGTTTTCTTTTTTTTATTAATGAGGCAAGTAAGGACACAATATGGAACAGACACTGTCATTCAAAATATGCAACTCGCATGTCTATTTTTCATCTCATGCCTGAATTAGTATATACCTCATTCAGGGACTTAAAATTACATGAAAGCTTCTCCAGATTTTTTTTCTATTTTTTTTTTTTCTTTTTAATGATTATCCCTAACAGCTCCTTTGCTTCTGAGAAGAGTGCTTTCTATTCAAAGCAAACAATCTATTATTTCACAGCCAACACCATGTATATTTTTGGTTTGGCTCATTAACCTGAGCTGGGCAAGCTGTAAATAGAAAGCTCTGTTCTTATTGATTTATTTTTAGAATTAAAACAATGGATCTGTTAAAAGAGGCAAAATGTTTAGCATTAGCAATGCATCACCCCAGACAGTACCTGAAAGACAAACGCTGCTGAAAAGTAGTCTTAGGCTAATACATTGTGAATAGCCTGAATTTTATTCACAAGCTTACTTTTAATATTTAAAGCCAGATGCTGTCTGTTAGAAAAATGTACTTCAGCCAAAACTGTCATCATCTTGTATATGCTATGACAGCAGAACTTCTACCAGATTATGCCCTTTGATTTTCACATATCTGTATGTGCAGATCGGGGCGTGGGAAGGACTTGCAGATTCGCAGTTTGGAAAAACCAAACACGGTTAGCTAAAACCTATTCCAGAAGCCGAGTTAGATGAAGCTTCTGTTCTTCGAGACAAAAGCCACTGATTTACAAGGCAAAACTTATAACTCCGATCAAGTTGTTTCAGGGAGGAAAGACTATAAATCTATCTGTATGCTACAGTAAATCAACTGTATCTCAAGCTAATCAGGACTGTGTAGGAGACTAGAATCTGACAACAACCCTGAATAGTGTTGTGTTTTATTATCAGGGCAGAACTTGCCCTTCCTGGCTAATACACACAAGGCAAATTTATGAAATGGGGGTAGTAAACTCAAGCTTTATGAATTCTGTAAAGTATCTCTTTTTCACATCTGAGTTTCCTCCCATAAACAAAAGTTTGTCAACAGTAAGTTACATAAATGTAGCAAGTAAAATCTTTTACATATTACAAAATAGTTGCACTATTACATAACATTAATTTTTTTATAAAATGACAAAACTAATCAGTTGTCATTACTACATTGCTTTTTACATGAGTAGCAGTGCACACAATAACTATGAAATAAAGACCAGAGGAAATATTAACACATTTTCAGAATTGACTCAGATATTGAGGGAAGCAAGGATTGAATCATGTTCAACCATTTTTGACTCAGCATCTGAAGCTAAACAGAAAGTCTACAACTTACAAGTCCTCCCGAAGTAAAACACTCTCAGATGGGCGATTCATATAAGCAATTAATTTCAACTTTATTAAGCAGTTCAGAATCAGAGAATCATTTAGGTTGGAAAAGATCCTTAAGATGAAGTCCAACTGTTAACCCAGCACTGTCAAGTCCACCACTACACTGTGTCCCTAGGTGCCACATCTACACATCTTTTAAATATTTCCAGGGATGGTGACTCCACTTCCCTGGGCAGCTTGTTCCAGTGCTTAACAACCCTTTCAGTGAAGAAATTTTTCCTACTATCTCACTTAAACCTCCCTTGGCATAATTTGAGGCCATTTCCTCTTGTCGCTTGTTACTTGGGAGAACAGACCAACTCCCACCTCATGCCCCATACCACTGGCCTTGGCTCATCAATCCAGATCCCTCTGTAAAGCCTCCCTACCCTCAAGCAGAGCAGCATTATCAGCCAAATAGGCATTGTCTGCAAACTTACTGAGCATGTCCTCAATCCCCTCGTCCAGATTATTGATAAAGATATTCAAGTGAATGCGCCCCTGTACTGAGTCCTGGGGAACACCACTTGTGACTGGCCACCAATTAGATTTTACTCCATTCACCAACACTCTTTGGGCCCAGCCATCCAGCCAGTTTTTTTATCCAGTGAAGCATATGCCCATCCAAGCCATGAGCAGCCGGGTTTTCCAGGAGAATGCTGTGGGGAAACAGTGTCAATGGCTTTACTAAAGTCCAGGTAAAAAAAATTCCACAGCCTTTCCCTCATCCACTAAGTGAGTCACCTTGTCAAAGAAAGACATAACGTTAGTCAGGCACCTGTCTTTCATAAGCCTGTGCTGACTGGGTGTGATCACCTCATTTGCCAGTGTGATGACATTTAAGTGTCTCAGTGAGACTGATGCTTAAAATGCAGGGCAAACACTAAGAATATAAGAAAAAAATAAAGTAAAATGAAGTTATCACAATAAAGTCATGCAGAACAACTTCACAGTAACCAGCAAGTCCCACATGTGGAAATGGGAGATAATAGGATCCTTTATGTTCATAGCATTTGAGAGGGAAAATAGGTGGGCTTAATAGATAAGCATCTTTTCCGTGGGAGGCACTGAGAAAAATGGATAGGATTTACAGATAATCAGACATAAGACATTTCACCCCTGTGATTTTAAGCTAAATGCTATTGCCAAAAGGCAGATTTGTAGACAAGCAGCTGAAATGCTGCAATCCTACCTCTGAAGTCAGAGCAATCCTTCCTTGCTCTGAAACACTCACTACAGTACACAAAAACTACCATATTAGCATATCCTTGAAACCGAAGGCATCAAAAACAGAACAAAAAAGCGTGTATAGTAAACAGTATGTCTTAGTTTCTTCCTTTTGAGTTACGTTCAATCCAAGAAGGCAATATCAATATGCATTTCTTTTTAATAATAATAATTGCAGCAAAATAGCATCTACAGAAGAGGAAATATAGTTAACGAAACACAATTATTCCTGATGGAATCAATAGGATGTAGATCCTAAATCCATGTTCTTTTGAAGGTTGGCTTTGGCCTTTGGATTCTCACTTTTAATGAAGTGATGTTCAGACAGCTGGACCTGCCTAATATCTGAAATAACACAACTAGAGGCACATATCAGTTTAATGGCAGCACTGGCTACAATAAGGTAACTTCCACCAGAGATGTTTGTCTCCTACTGTATCACTCAGCCACTTGTCTTACTTCTATGCAATTTTACTTCTTTATATTACAAATATTAGAATAATTTGGCATAATCACTAAAGCTAACATATTCAAAGCAATCAGGAAATCTGAATATTTAACACAGTGCTCTAGGGAATAAAAGGAGTCCTGTCGACTCAGACAATCCTGAAAATGAGTTCATTAGCACCCCTATGAGCAAACACAAAGAACGAGTACTCAGTGCAAGATTATTAAATGAAAGCAAGAAGCCTGCCCTCAACTACTGAAAAACTGTAAGTGTGAGTTTACTGTAGTTTAGATGGTAAAATGTGGAAAGCATGAACTACAGAAGTAGTTTTGCACAGCAAAAGAAGATATTCTGGGCGGTTTAGGTTTTGTATCTGTAAAAGCACAAGAAATCAAAGTAAAAGATCTGTCTGCAAGGGAAGACTAAATTAGTATGAACAACTGCTGAGAAAATGTATCGCAGTGCCTGGTAAGAAAGCCTGACACTTGTATTGCTATAATCCAAACAGAAGTGAGCTGTGCAAAATGTTCTACTTTGGGCAACTGAGTGAGGGATCTGTCTCGCCACAGGACCTCCTTTTGGCCTATTTTATAAAGAAACAGGGGACTCCGGTAGAACTTTGGCCAACACTTAGCCTTAAATAGTGTCAAAAGAAACAACATTCAAAAGGTGGGTTTGGTCTGAGATGCTTCATGTGACAAGCACCTGCGAAGCGTCAGAAAATTCAGAGAAGCCCACAGGTTTCTAAGCAGCAGCAACAGCACCTCTGCAGCACCAGGTGTTGATCATCAGTCTTTTTTTCTACAAAGAAAAGTGAACTTCCATAACCCCCTCCAACAAGCAGCCTTCAAGGATTCTTCCAAGAGAGGATTACATATGAAATCCCGCTAATTCTTCTGATCTTTCTCCTTAACTGCTTTTTTCACGAGACCACAAAAGCCTTGTTGCAGATGTCAGTCCTGGTGTTCCCAGACAGACACACAGACCTTGTTCTTCTGAGGCTCTCAGTTCCCATAAATCCATAAGACATTGTGTATGCTCAATAATCAGGGCCAGGGGGAACAGCAATCGGAGGCTGGGCACATGATGCTCTCCTGCCCACAAGTGGAAACTCCATTTGAAAAATTAAACCCAAGTACTTTAGTCAGAAGGGTGGGAAACTGATAAGGAATTACACGCTGTTCCTAGGAAAAATGTATCCTTGTCTGAGCCATTGAAAATAAACTCCAGTATAGAAACAAAATTTGTTTGTAAATGTTTTGCTATCAGCTAAAGAAATAAGAACTTCTAAATAAGACCCAAATTGAACAAAACAAACACTGAACTAATTTATCATGTTTATTTAGCTTAGTTGATTGTAATGTCACCACTGGATGACAAATGCCAATCCTGTAGAGCATGACATGGCACTCTGGGAACTGCAACTGCATTACGTTATTAGAGTGCTGCCCCAGTTAATGTCCACAAATCCTCTACATAAGGTATTTGTGCAAATGCATCACTGCACTATGAATAACTTGAGTGTGTTACAAACTACAGTGAACAGTATGTTGACGGATTCAGATAACTTGAACAGATGTCACAGTAACTAATACCTTTTTGTTGATTTTTCAGGAAACAAACATTTGTCCTTTGAAACTGTGTATTATTTCTACAGAATGACAAACAAAACAAATGGGATAGCAGACATTTAGATGTGTTGCATCTGATATACAGTCTTAAAATATGTAAAGGGATGGTGTTTTATTCCTAGGCTGACTTAAAACAACACAAATTTGGGTTCTTCTTTGTAATCACAGGGATATATAATATTCTTTCTACGAGCAAGTCTCATTTTGTCATTGAATTTGTCCTTTTGTTTTTACTTGTTATTATCAAAAGTCTTTGTATTTATCGAGATAGTAATAGCAATTTCAGGAATAGTATTTCCATTTCCTGTAATATAATGTTTTCAGGTGGAAATAAAAATGTACACAAAAATAGAGAAACAACCAGGGGAAATTATGAAACAAGTTTATCACCATATTTACAAAGGACTTTAAAAGACTTAAAGATTTAGAGGTCATCCAGTTCACAGTTCTTCAACCCGATTTGATTTGAAGGTACACAGTCTTTGCTAACCTCCCTCCCTCGCCCACGCTATTTCAATTGTTATCAGACACTTGGAAGTTAAGGAGTTATGTTTGTGGACCAAATCTCGTATTCACCTAGGAAACACACATGGATACAAATTAAAAGCACCCACTTTGATCCTGTTTAGGTTACCTACAGTAACACTCTGCACACTAACAAACTCCCAACTGGGAAAGGAGCCTTTGTGATCATTGACTTTTCCTGTTCATTTAAAATGAAACAATTTCAGTTAATAGTTATCAGATTAGACTACAAACTCCTCTGCCAAGAGTCTCAATGTATTTATTGCAGAGTCTCACTCGTCAGTTTTATTTATCTCTGCACACTGTGCTTCGTGGCAGAGTCAGCAGCAATCCAGCAGCACTTATTAACTCAGGCTGCCCACGGGGTTTGGATGTGACACATCTGCACCTCCTGGGTGAAGCGCCTGCTTATCTAGTGAACACAATCCTCGCAGAGAGGTGAGGCACCAGGAGCTGGGATCTGAGCAACACAGCGTGAGGGGTTCGACGGAGAAAACAAGTGTTCTGGGATGAGTGTCTAACAGGGATGCAGCACAGTCATTACTGGTGTCAGTCAGCCATGGCAGAGACTTCACCCTGAGAAACATGCATCTCTAGCAAATCTCTCCACCACTGTGTTACTGTGCTTTCTCCTCTCCTTCACTCCTGAACTATAAAAGAACTATAAAAGGTTTCATCCATATGGGGAGCAGAGTATTTTCTGGGTTTTGGGAAGTAAATTTGGGAGAAAAATTATTTCCTACACTGACCCCTCCCCTTCTGCTTCTCTGACACCAAGCCCAGCATTGGGCAAGTCCCCTAACTGGTATAGCCAACTATGGAAAATGTTTTCTTTGTATTAGAAGAGGGAGTCAAGTTTTTGAAGTATCTGATAAGAAAGAGAGCTGCAATCAACATCAGCTACAATTTTCAGATCACACTCATTACAAGTAAGAAATAGCTTGCCATTATGTGTCCACCAAAGAAAGGGAGAGGAATGCTACAAAGCTCTCCTCTAACACTACAAGGATTTAAAGTACCAACCAAATATTGTGAATAAGTGATAGGTGTATCAATAGTTTATTTGGTAAACTGTGTTTTCTTTAGTTAAATCCTTTTACATCGCACATTTGGGATTTACTACTTTTGTCATGAATGAGTTGAGACTGTCCAGCAGTTCATGAGACCACATTGTTGATCTATGGCAGCTAAACTTCTGCTATATTCCTCATCTCTAAGGTATATATGATGATGGATACCATCTAAACATCTACTACACATAAGAAAAAGACAGAAAATATTATCATCGTTTCAATGAATTTATAACTGGAGAAACACAACATAATGTTGAGGTAAGAGTCTGAAGCAAGTTTTAAATGCAAATGTGCTGTTTTCCACATCTGTCTGCAAATTTCTCTGAGACCAGAACTAAATTTAGTCATCATTTTCTTTATGAACACTGCAGGAAAGTCAAATATTGCAGCACATCATTTTGTGTCTACTACTGCAGTGAGGATTACTAAGCTGTTCTACAGTAGTTGGTAAGCAGATATTTGCTACTGGTTTAGAGTGAAGCTATAGTAAAATCTAGGGTAGCACGTTAGACACTTTTTATTACCTCCTCGGAAATGCCAGGCACATTGGAACAGTCAAACCTCACCTCCAGCATTCTAATTCCAAAAAGCTGGTTTCACAAATTCCTCATTAAAGGATGCACGGATGCAGTCCTGGTGCATGTCGTAATAAATATGCTCCCTTGTTTAATGCTAGTATCTTACAGGAAAAGCCAGATCATTGAATAATCAGATTTAGCTATCAACACAGCAGGAGATCCATGTTTTAAACCAATTTAAGGTCTGCAAATACCATATGCCAGCTGACAAAATCAAGCAACATAATTGACTCAAATGCTATCCTCTTCTCTTCGGCTGTTGCAGGACAATCTGCAAAGCTACCCTACAAGAGCAGACAGAGTTCCTTTTCTTAGGGGCCACTCAGCTGACAAACTCATTAAAATGCCTTCATGTACAATCTGCACAAATAAGTGAAGCTTAGTATTTAACCATTAGAAAGTTTAAGCATGTTTGTGGATAGATAAGTTTAAAGAGAGGTGGAATGAAAGGAAACTGTTTAATATACAACAATTTCTAATTCTTTTTGCCAACCGATACTATGTGGGAGTTCTTCCATTCTCATTGCTAAGATAGGGGCTCCAGTCTTCTGTTCGCTGCCTTCAGTCCCCTGCACCAGAAGCAGTTTACTGGGAAGAAAAGCAGGGGCTGCTGCAAGGAGTGGTTAAAATCTGTGCTGTTGTGGCTAAAGAACAGCCTCCACCTGGCTTAAAGGTAGCTCAGTATGCCTTAAAGGTAGCTCAGTATGACAAGGAACTGCAGTCACACTCCAGACTGCATTGCAGACACACCAGCAGCTTTCGTTAGTACAACCCCACAGAAGCTTACAAAGAAATATTGGAGTGAATGCAATGCATGGGAGTGACTGACGCCACTCCTGAGCTTTTCAGTTGGTGGATTTCATACAGAAGATGGTTGAAATCAGGGATTTCAGTTTAACAATCAGAAATCTTCAAGTTACACAACAAAGGTTTCATGGGGAAGGCATTCCCTCAGCTCCTCTATCCCTCCTGACAAGCAATTGCAGCTTTCCACTGCACAGCTCCAGTTTGAAACTGGCTGACATAATAAAGGGTAAAGAGGAAACAGACTTGGTTTTGTTTGTTGGTTTTGGTTTTTTAAAAAAAATATGGCCATCCAGCAGAGTTGTGTGCCTCTAGAGTGATTATTCTCAATTTCTGCTCAGACTAGTATGTTTTCATGGTAATCTTGAAATTTGATACTCTGCATTCCTATAGGTACTTTAAGATTCTTTGGGCTGAAAGGCAAAGTGCAAATACAAATCATTCACTTTTACAAGGTAATGGAAAATTCTCTCTTTTGCAGGGAATCAGACTGAAACAGAGCTCAAAACCCGTAGTTCAGGAAAGTCACCTTCCTAAAATATGTGGCCCCTGCCCTTCAGCACACAGTGTAAGTACCTCTTACAAATGTTACTTGTTTCTATAAGCAAAATAAGAGACTAGGACATCTTTCCAGTTATACTGGAGTTACATCAGCTAAAGAAAGATCAGAATAACACTGTGCTCACCTGTGAGTTGATACGCATCACTGTAATAATTTTTTATCATCATAGCATACAACTAAATGAATTTCCTTACCCCACAGTAATGAAGTATTATTCATTGTGTGAATAAGAACAGAAGCTACTACACTAAATTCATTTTCTGCAAGTGGTGAACATTCTGTTTTTAATATGGCCATTGAGATAACTTAACCAATATATACCACCAGCTATCATGGAAAACTGTGACAATGCAATAAAGTACAAGTAATTCCATCTCCTTGACTATATTAAAGCAATAGTTCCCTAGGTATCTTCTGTTACTAAAACCACACAATGAGAATGTGAAGATTTGGAGATTAAAACACTCAATCTCATTTTACTGCCTTGCAATAAGCTGACAAAAATGATCCATACTGCATCCTATAGAAGTACAACCACATGAGTCAAAAAAAACCAACCCAAACCTTAAAAGCACTGGACTGCACCAAACCAAACACTGGCAATAGCAAGTATGATTAGGAAATTAGGACAATCACATACCTTCGCTGGTTTTGTGTGCATTCATGACATGCAGTAAATGAGACAAGAAACTTGTGTGAGGAAAAGGATAGGCACCTGTATAATGAAGAAGAAAGTCTGTGGTCATCTGTGGAGGCTGAATACACTAATGCACATGGGAAATGACCTCTCTCAATTTTTAAGTACTAGATTCTCCAATCTCAGTAAGGACCTTTTCAGAATAAGGACTTTTCTCCCCTCTTTTTTAATTCAGTTTGGTGATGATTGCATGGAAAGGAAAAATAATACCCATTATTATATACAAGATTTACTGTAACTCACAGTTAACAGTAGTATAAGAAGTTCAGTAACGTAAACAAGAACTGCAGACACAGACTGTCACAGCCATGGGCCATGTCATGGAAGTTTTCTAGATCTTTGCTCATTCTTGGTACTCTTGAATTTGGCTTGTCTCCAACCAGTCAAACATCTTTTCTGAAGCCTGAAGCCCCATGCAGGGAAGATTTAATTTGATTCCTTACTCAGTATTTTCTAAGCCAGACCAGTGCTGCACATAACCACTCTGCTTATACAGCCAGTGGCAATGTTTTCCAACAAGATGTCATTCACAGTTAATGTTCAGCTGGAATCAACTACAACCTCAAAATTCTTATTCAGACCTGCTTAGATAGAAACTAATTCCCATGTGGTATTTGATTATTCTTCCCAGCTTCTCATTTAGCTTTTACAGTGTTAAAAAAATAAACCCTCAATTTTAAATCTCTTCTCTTACACACCTTCCATCTCTGATACAATTTGCAGGACAGATCTTAGTTACAAGTCCTTACTGCTCACAGCATTAATACTAATTAGTAGCAGACCTGGGACAGGTTACTGCAAAATGGGGAATTTCTCTGCAGCTGAAAAAAACCCAAGCATAATCATACACTAAACTTGGTTCTGTCTACTTTGTACAGAGCTTCAACTAGATAGTATTTTCACACCCTGCTCATAGAAATGCTATGTTGAAAGTGTTGAAAGGTTTCCTACAGTGAAGATATATCTAATCTGCTTCTCCTATATCCAGCAGGCATGTTGCTTTGTCACAGAAGGAAGACAAACTGATTCAAAATGACTTGACTCTGACAAATCTATGTTGATTGTTTCTTACTTTCTTCCAAATGCTTACAAACTGTTTGTCTCAGTATTTTTCCAGAAATTAATCTGCCTGGCCTGTAGTTCAGTTCTATATTTCCACCTCCTGTTCCCTTTAGAAACAGGAGCTAAGTTGGGTTTTTTTCAGTTATCCAGGATTTCAGTTATATTCTATTCATTCTCAAATAAGTTCCTTAATGGCTTCAACCCATTTTAGTCATTTGCCTAAACTTTCTATCTGCCATAAGAATATTTAGGAAAGAATACAAAGCTGTGTATGTAGGCTAGGCTGTTTTCTGATATCTTTGCCTCTGTGCTTGTCTGCTCAGTTCATCCTGATCAGTAAAGTAAAAATGGTGCTTACTACCTCTTCAGCAACATCTGTTGGTAAGTTTCTAGTCTTTCTGTCACACAGACAAGTTATTTCTTTAGTGATCTCTTGTGCTACTAATGTATTTACAGAATGTTTTCTTGCTGCAGCTTTGCCAGCTCTGCCTTGTTTTGCACAGAGCCCCTCTAATAATGTCCCTACACACGAATACTATTCTTTTGTAAGACATGTTCAAAAGCTGACCTAGTACTCCTTTTTGCATGGCTCCTTCAGTTTCAGACTAATGAATAACTTCTAATTAGGCAGTGGCAATTATGACTATCTATTCTTTCCAAAGAAATAGCTTGTACTTGTGCCCTTACAGAATGTCTTTAGAGAAACCACTGAATCTTCTGTCCTCAAACTTCGATGAATCCTTTGATTTTCTCAAGTATGTTTTCCAGGCCATTGCTTAATAGCCACTTTCATCTACCTCACCACCCTCCTCCACCCATTCCTTCCTTTTAGTCAGAAGCAAATACAGAAGACATTCACCATGAGTTGCTTTCAGCACTGCTCATCAAAAGAAGTGCTGAAATTTTCCTCCACTGTGCATGTTACAATACTATTTTCTGGAAGTCGCCAGAGTAGTTGAAATCCCCCTGGTGACAATACCCTGTACTTGGGAACACACATGGATGAGAAATAACCTATTTGAGAAAAATAAAGAGAACTATCATCACTTTTTTTTTCCTTCATTGGACCTTTAAAGGCTTTCAACATTGCCTAGTGGATTAAGTAAAGACATCTTTAACATACTAAGGAATAACTTCTCCTCTTCCCTGTCCTTGTTTTTCCTTAAGTACTTATTCAGCACTTCACTCATAAAAATTATTCTTCACTTGAGTGGCCAGCAGGTCAAGGGAGGTGATTCTGCCGCTATACTCTAGACCCCAGTTGGAGTATTGCATCCAGCTCTGGTGTCCCCAGCACAAGACAGACATGGATCTGTTGGAATGGGTTTAAAGAAGGGCCACAAAAATAATAAGAGGGCTGGAACACCTCTCCTATGAAGAAAAGCTTGAAGAATTTGAGTTGTTCAGCCTGAAGAAGAAAAAGCTCCAGGGAGACCTTATCGCAGGCATTTCAGTACTTCAAAAAGACCCTAGTAGAAAGACAGGGACAATCCTTTTAGAAAGGCCTGTAGTGACAGGAGAAGGGGCAAAAGCTTTAAACCAAAAGAAGGCAGGTTTAGATTGGACACAAGTAAGAAAATTTTTTTTCCAATTAGGGTGATGAAGTATTGGAACAGGTTGCCCAGAGAAGTTGTGAATGCCCCATCCCTGGAAGTATTCAAGGTCAGGTTGAACAGGGTTTTGAGCAACCTGATCTAGTGAAAGATGTCCCTGTCCCTGGCAGGAGGGTTGAACTAGATGATCTTTAAAGCTCCCTTTCCAATCCAAATCATCCTCTGATTATGATAAATAAGGTACAGCTTTGATTTACAAGTTTGTTCAATTCCCCTTAATTCAAATATATAAACCTATCATTTCCACAATTAAAGCAGCATCCTCATGGGCTAGATTCCAGGCTGAGACAGAAAGGTATTTGGTCCTTACTACCACCTAATCAAAATAGCAACACTTAATGTGATATAATCAAAGTGAAGTATCATAATGGGAGACTTCAGTTCACTTCCTTTCAATGTAGATCACAAACATCCCATAATATCAGGATGTGACTTTTTTTTCGTTAAATCTGTAACTGTTTTACAGAGCAGCTGGGTAGGAAGCCCATAAAAGAAAATGCAATCCTTGATTTGGTCCTAAATATAGAGTGGCTCTTCAGCTACATGATTGTGAAAAATCCTGCACGCAAAAGCTTCCCAGCAAGAGCAGTGGAGGTGAAAAATAAACATACAGTTGCACTCCAGCTTCAGAAAGTGCAAGCATGAGAAGTAAGGAAGCTTGCTAAGAGAACCCAAAAGGGCCAGATAAAGAATTTAATTCTTTGCATGTATTGTGGAGATTATGAATGGTGGTAAGACTGGAAAGACAAGGCGGGTCCATATTTCTTCTTAAGTAAAACCCAAGAAAGGAAGAAAGGAAACTAGAACAGTTAGAACAGCAGCGTGAGAGAGAGATTACCTTCAAATAAGCTGATGTCAAGCACAAATAATAATAATAAAAAAAATCTCAAAAAATCATCAACTCTGGCAAATTAAATGTAAAAGCACAGGAAGGCAGGCAGAACAACCAAAAACCTGATGAACAGCTGGAAGACACTAACAATAAATCTTTCTTCAAGCACATCAGGAACAGGATGCCAGCCAGAAATTCTGGGTGGCAACTTGTGATCAAAGTAGTAAAGAAGCACTCAGAAGATAAAGCCATTAGGGAAAATACACCAGGCAGATTCACTGCAGTGATGGTAACAGTACAAGATGCTGGGGAACCTGTGTAAAGAAGTACAACAAAAATATTATTATTGGTATGAATGGAGAATAAATGATAATGCTTGAGCAAAGAAATACTAGAAAAAAAAAAAAAAGAGTAGAAGAGGGGATACAAAAATGGCTTTTGCTGATGTCACTTATATTAACAGGCCAGCAAGACTGCAGCACACTTACATGCACTGTTTCAGGATACTCAAATCAGGAAAAGTAGTCTAAAACAAGGGACTGCAACTAATTTACAGTGATGTAGAGGTGAGAAAGGAGAGACTAACCAGATGGAGCCTAACCACATGCCTACCAAACTAAGGAACCAGAAGTTGCAAAGACAACTCAACGGATGGAGTACCTTGCCTTCCACATCACTGCAAGGAATCCTGGACTTGGATACACACATCTTGGCATCTGAATGCTAAACTATGTGGACAGAAGTATCTTGGTTCTTCTAAGTACATAGGTGTGAGAGTGTGGAACAAAAATCCCTTCTTTATTAAAATAAAATCATTTTTCCTTCCTATATAGTCTGAGTTTTGCCACATTATTGCTACAATATTGCAACACAATTTCTCAGGATTCCTCTGCTAGGACCCCTCTTTGCAGGGGACTCCAAGGATGTGTTTGAAATTGCAATGACTGTACAAGCAGATACAGCAGGAACCAACAAAACAAAAGCTAACAACTCACCAGGACCAGATGGTACTCAACCCAGGAATCCTAAAGGAACTCAAGCATGAAATCAGTGAATTACTAACATAATGGTATGTCACCTCTCAATTAAAAGTATCTTAACAGTAGAGGACTGTGTGGTGTCGAGCTTTTAAGAGACTGCAGGCAAGACCTTAAGTCTGAGATCTGCGCTATACTTACTAGTAAGAACTGCAATGAAGAACAGAATTAGGAGATGTCTGGATAAATCTGATCCAGTTGGGAAGTCAGCATGGCTTTCATAATGATATGTCCTGACTTACAAACCTAGTGGAGTTCCATCCACAAGCCAATGGAAAAGGTTAATCCAGTTACTCTCCTTCAAAATTTCAAAAGACTTTCAACAAAGACCTTGATTAATGCTTTTAAAGATGCTAAGTATGCAAAAGAACAAAGGTCTTTGCACAGACAAATAATTGACTGCAACATCACCACTTACTCCTACTCCTGTTTCCAACTCCTGCTGTCATGAGTGGAGTTCTGGAGAGATCTGTGCTGAAACATGTAATACATACAGCCTTCCTGCTCCAGATAGAGGTGCGAGTAGTTAACTTACAACAACATCCACCAAAGATGTTAAGTTACTAAAGGTAATAAATGAAAAGGTAAATTACAGAAAACAAAAGACTTTATGAAAAATGACTGAATAGACAAAGTGGCAGGTAATACTCAGTGTAGTTAAATCACAAATTCTGTTCATAGGAAAACCAATCCTAAACTCAGAAAGAAGATTGTGAGCTTGAGTAAACCCACCTGTTAGCAGCAAGATCTTGGTAGTTATGACTGCATGAAAAAGCTACATGAACATATCATCCCCCTGCTCAACAAACAGTTAAAATAAGAAATAAAGTGTCACAAAACATTAGGAAAGAAATTTCAATAAACATCTAACAGTTTCAGAAAGACAAAGAAGAGATGACTTTGTGGTCCATAGACATCATTTCCTAGTAAAGTCCAGGGCAAAAATTACCAGTTCACCAACACTTTACTCCCCAGAATATCTGAGGCCTGATAGACACTCAGAATTGTTTGAAGAAAAGCTTTCAGAGCACCTTCTCTGATGCTCACCATGGAAAACCAGAGCATAATTTAGCTCTTAGGCAGATCTCCCCACCCTACCTTTGGCTCTTTCACTACAACCAGTGAAACTTCGGAAACTAATTCACAGGATAGTTTCAGAAAAGTGTTTGCATTAGCACCATTCCCCAAGTCTTACAAAACAGAAACATTTAATAGGGATTGTTATATTGATCCATCTGTATGCATTTTCGTACCACAAGATAAACAGTGAAAATAATTACATCAACATGTCCTGTGTTCTGACAATCGTTTTTTACTGCAGGTTAACAAATGTAATTAGATCTTCATAGGCCAGAAAAACTACCAGCAAATCTAATTTTCTTGTTGTCAATTACTCTTTTGAGACAGAAACATTTATAGCAAATAAACACCGAAACTCTGAAACAGCCTACCCCTCCAGCCTACTAGCTGTGCTTTTTCCATTGAAAAAATGAAACTTTTCCAGCTTTTTTCATGGCATCAAAACAATGCAAGTGATCCTCAATCTGCATTCTCTTCAGTTATAATCAGTTCTGAGTAGTCCACTCAAAAGCATGTCAAAAAGGTACTGTATACATGGCAAAATACAATATTCAGGCTAATTCTAAGTAATTGAATCAAAAAAGTTCTTACATTGTCAAATCAATGTGCCTAAAATTCACAAAGGCAGCCCCAAACTTCCTAAGATAAAGAGCAAATCCTCAATGGTTAATAAAAAAAAAAAAAAAAAAAGTATGTGGGTGAAATGTTGTGAATCACATTTCTAACATTTCTGACGAAGCAAAATATCTAGCATCTTAGAAGAAAAAAAGCACACATTCATATACAAAGCTGCAAGAGTTCTGAAGGCACATTTTGACTACAACAAAATTAAGGACAGAAAAATTAGAGCTGCCAACACTGCAATTAAGCACCTCTGAACAGCCGATTTTGTTTAAAATTCCTGGGCAAAGAGTACCCTTGGTTTGCTCTTCTTACCCTGTAACTGTGTCACCACTCTCCTGTTGTGGGTGTGCTGACATGGTTGTTATGCAACTTCCTCACTCCCAAGTGGGATTTAAAAAAAAAAAAAAAAGGAAAAAAAAAAAAGAAAACCACCCTCAAAACTGGAAATCAACAGTTTCTCAGGCTATGCTTCTCTAAGAGGTTTATTACGCCACCGCTTTGGGGTGGATTCCCACATAGCAGAGAGTCACAGCCTCATTCTCTTCCTTTTGCTTCTAGCAGCATCCATTGCCAGACACTTCCTCCAGCACCATGGTGATCTTCTGCCCTAGCTGTGGTTTTCCATGATGCAAACATCTACATATACTCTGGTTACCTCAAGCTCCATCACAAAGAAACAATCCTCTCTTGCAGATTCAGTTCATCTCAACTTACAAAAGATTACATGAGTCATGTCTTAGAAATGCCTATGCCTTTTCACTGGCTATTACAATAGTCTAGACAATTAGCTTAAACAGAGGAGGCTAAACTGCAAACATCTGAAGTGAGGCAATCAAATCTCAGCTGAAGACATGGGTTCATGGGTTTGTATGGCCCCTTCCCATTCAGGGTTGGGCTGCCTTACCTCCTGTTTGTATTCTCCTTGGGCCTTCAACATATGTCAGTTCTCAGCCTACAGATGCAGGGAGCTTCAGAGTTTAAATTCTTAATGATCTCCTTGCTGAATAAATGCATACATAGCTTCATAAATATTCCAGGTCATTAGCCATTACAAAGAATCAAGTGTAAAAAAAGATATGAAAACATATGGGAGTATCCATGGCAGAATTAAATAAAGTTTCCTGTTTATAAAGAGGGAATTAAATAGAAATTTAAGTGAATGAACTTTCTAATCCCCACTACCACTGTCATACTCTCCTCCAAATTAATGTATGTCACCTTAATCAGCCAAAAAAGTCAAATCCCACAGAGAAGGATAAATTCAGAACCTTAACTGGGGTTTTGCTGCTTTCAGGTCAACAGCATCTAGCCACCATCCCATGCTTTGGAGTACTTTAGGTATTACCAAATCAACATGAAAATCTAACATTACATAGAACTTTGTCAGGGAGTTAAGGAAGAAGGGGAATCCAAACAGAACAGGAATTTCAATGGTCTTTTCTTATGAAGGATGCTTATGAAGGGGCTTTTCCTATGAAATAGCTCCAACAGGCATAGCTAAGGTGTGTGGCAAGACAGTGTAGGAACTGCCTCTTTTCAGTGAGAATTCTCACCAGAGATAGAATGTTCCTGATTTTATGCTGAGCTTAGGCAATCTTTGCAATGGAAAAAGATAACCTAGTCACCAAAGGGCAAAATGACCTTCAAACAAAACTGAAATAATCCTTTCTGGGTGAAGGTGGCTGCTTCCAGCCAGCTGGATCCTTCCAAGCATCAACAAGAAATTTACTCTATCCTAACCAAGTTGTATTGTCTTCCCCAGTATCCTTATAAAGATTCAGTCATCCAACAGATACTGAGCTTGATTCAGTGCTGTACCATTACCTGGAAGATCCAACACTATCCAGATCGTAGGTTTTTCTCCTTTTCATTTCTTCTTGTCTCAGCGAAACATCATGCACAGCTGTAACTTCTTAACCCGCTCTCATTCACTATTATCAATCTTTGAGAAAGTTTCTCTCAATTCTATTGTTTCACTACTTCTGAACTTTGTTTCACCATTAACTGGTCATTTTCTCTCATCTGTTTGTCAAAACTACAAATACGCTCTTCCACTGATGTGTTTGCTTTGTAAAGAAACTTTTTTTCTGCCCTATCTAATTCAGAGGATCCTTTCTCTCAGCCTCTGATGCAGTAGACAATATTATCCATTGCCACTTTAATTTTCCCCTTTCTGATTTAGAAAATTTCAATATCCAAAACAAAACTGTAAATTGTATTCCAGTCAGAAACATTAACAGCACTTTGGTTAATTCCTGTTCTGAACATAAGCAATCCCTGCTCTCCTCCTGCAGACTAACTGCTGGAGGTAGTCTCCTATAGCTAGGTGTACCAAAAGCACATCAATTGAATGCCAAGTACCCCATCCCTAATGAGTTCACTTTTACAGTTGTAAAAAGATCACTTCCCTTCAACTTCAACAGAGATACATTTTCTACATTTTGCAGGCACTTTAGGTATTACAGAAGTTTCAGGGTACAAATTAGTGATATTACAGCACAGCCACATTATGACATCCTGAGTAAGTTGTTAAAGGCTATGCCTCAGTGCTACAGAAATTCAGCAAGTGAAAGCAGCAAAATCATTCTACATTAGTAGGAATGATGTATCTTATTTAAGAATTAGAAAAGCAGCATGGGACCTATTTGAAACTTTTTTCCCCTCTCTTTTTGTTTCAATACCACATATACAAATGGCAAGAAGCAGCAACCCCCATAGTCTGCTAGCTCAGGTAACTCTCCTCAAAGGCTGAAGTCACTGGAGCTCTGTATTAAAAAGCTCCTGAGCCAGAATGGCAGATGCTAATGGAACAAGCAGATGCACCAGTCTTCTGACAGCTGGTACTGAGAGCTAGCAGATACCCTGAGATTTGCCACTACCACTTGAGCTGGCCTGTCACAGCTGTGCCACTGCCCTTTACTCCAGGAGTTCCTGCTCAAAAGAAAAGTGGTTTTCCATGATCAGTGCAAAGCATTTAAAAAGCAGCAGTTCAGAAAAATTACCTGAAGACTTACTCAACTCTGCTGTACATCTAAGTAACTCTCATTCCATTCATTTCTCTACCCAACCAGTATTATTACCTGAAATCAAATGAGAATCATCTTTGTCTAGAAAGCATCATAACCTAGCAAACAACAACAAACACCACCATCATGTTCTTTTGGCTGTGCCCTCATTCACGTTCCAGTCTCAGAGGGAGTCACAGACTGTCAGCACCCCAAAAACGTAACTTCTCAGTTCAACATACTCCAGAAGGAGATACAAACTTGTAAAGAGCAGAAAACAAAAGCAACTTACAACCCCACCATCCACCATTTGCATCCTAACACAGTATTTGTTTCTGAACTTCTTAGAAAAGCTATGTTCAAAAATGGTACTTAGAGCTCCTATCCTGGTTACTTCTGGTTATCATATGTGGTGACTGCAGACACATGCAGTCATCTGTATTGTATCTTATCCTTGGCCACTGAGACTCAGAGGTGCTTCAGCCATTCCATTCTCTGGTTCTGCATTAACTAGTCCTGCTCACTGCCACAGGAAAACATGTTTACTTTCTGGTTTGAATTTCAAAGACACCAAAATACCTGGTTGCGCAAGTTTTGCGCCACAAGCAACATTAGAAACAGTAAAACCTTTTCAAAAGTAATAAATAATCTGAAGACAGAAGAAATATGGGGATTTCATAATACCGAAACCACGGTGACCTCATGCTTCTTAGAAGCATGCAATTCTCTCTCACCTTTTCAAGGGCAATGGCAGCATGTCCATGGCTACTTCAGTTTTAGAAAGCAGTGTCAGAACATTAAACCATGCATCCAGTCATAACCTGTCAGTATAGCCAAAAATCATTTGGACTATTTCAATACAAAGTTAGACGTAAGTGCAACCCTATATTAAAGCCACAGGCACTTGACTCTGGAGTCAAAAATCCTAAACAAGCTAATCTTGTAAGGAAACGGGTCTTATGTGAGCACACTGTGTACTGCAAACCACCTATTTTTATCTCCACAATATTTAAAATCATTGGCTTCACTCAAATTTGACAGAGAAGCAGAGGTTTCTGCTATTTAACATATCTCTTCATTTTATGATACTATAAATAAAGAAAGATATAAAAATGACTCCTGGGAGGGGGATGCTGCACAGGAGCTCAGTGCCACTTATCAGTGAGGCTGCACTGCTGAGACAGGTTACAGACAACCACTGAGAAGCATTTAGTGGCTATTTTGTTTCTTAGTTTTCTTACTTTCAGAACAGAACAAAATAAAATTTCCTTAAAATATTTGTTTTCATAAAAATGAGAAGTGAAGGTCTCCATATTTATTATTCTGCATATTTAATATGGTCATACAAACAACCATTACTGCTAATTCAAGGCAAACATACTGCCCAGCTCTGTAGAACAAATTAAGTTTAAAAACAAAACAAGATGACCAAACAGACTTTGCTACCCCTGGGAAAACCAAAACATCTATATCTAAATGATGCTTACAGATATTACCTTTCTCTTCAGAGGATAAAAGAGGATAATTAGGTCTTGCTATTATATTGGATCATGAAGGTTCTACCCCAAAAGGCCACGCATAATGCATTTTTTCAGTTTCCTACATTAGCAATACAGAAATGACTTTGCTTTAGAATCCCAGTATGTTGCAGTAACATTCAGAGATGATCAAGTGGTCTAAAGAGTAAACAATGAAAGCAACTGTTCATGTGAAGCCCTGACAGTGTGTGCCTGTGATTACTTGTGACCTGAAGCACACCACACTGATCTTGCCATTGGCCATCTCTGTGGCCCAAGGTGGACACATGTTTTCCTGTCCAAGAAGAAAGAATTATTCTAATGGGATGAAAACTCCTGGAGCTTTTTAAATACATGTTTAGTTAAGAACTTTCCACAAGAGATTTCCATGAAGCCAAAGAAATAATTTCCTCCTTGTTCATCACTTAAATACTGCTTTATCTAGAGAAGATTGCAACTACACTCATTTTTATGTAACTTTTCTGCCATCAAAAGATCATCTTCTAAAAATACTGTTATTTGCTACTCCAGTACAATGTTTTACCTAGCACACCATCTTCATTCAGAAGATGAAAAGGGCATTTAGTTAGCAAACAGAGGTTGCTGAGTAACCTTTATTTGTTTTGGTCATGTAAGCAGTATCTTTAAATTAAGTACTGTCCCCTGAGGCCCAAAGTGGCAAAGAGATTAATAAACTGAGAATTTTTGAAGACTGATGAAAAGAAACCAAGAAGCTTTTACATAAAAGGCAAATCCCACATGACTTCACTGTATGCTGAGCATTACCAGTCACATGGGAACTCCCTCCTCAGAAGCTGTGGTTGAAGGGAGTGGAGTTGGAATCTCTTTCCCAGCAGGCAAAGTCTGCTTACCTTCCATACAAGGAGTTGAGCTCAGTAATGCACCATCAAAGCTAAAAAAATAAATTAACATCATGTTCTGCCCAGAACCCTGTCCCTCCTCCTGCACTTTTTCCTCCTTAGTTTCCCATTTTTATAAGGAACAATGATATTAACCCACTTCTAAAAATGGAAATGTTCTTCTCCAAATTTTGGCGACCTATGAGGTATCTGAAATAAAATTTTCCATGCCATGCGGCAGTCTCCCATCACCCTGATGTGGGAAGCCTCCGTTAACTACAGCTATGACATGAGGAGATTTCTTCATATTAAAAAAAATCTTTAGACACTCATTTCATTGAGAAGTTCTCGTAATTTCACTATCTCGAGCAGAGAGTCACCATTTGGCTAGAAAGCTATAACCAAGTTCATGACTTTGGAAATTCTTGTGAAAACCTTCTTGAATTTGCCCAAATTAGAGGCTTCTGAAATGAACATAACTCAAATACATTCAGCAGCTATCTGCTAGGATGTGGTTTCACCAACAACTGCAGCCAGCCCACATTAGTATTGCTGTCATGTGGTTAGTCACATCCTATCCCTCAACCTCTGGCCAGCTGTAGCACTTTCTCTCCATCCTTCAGTTTGTGGTGGGATTAGTGCTTTTGGGATCCCAGTCAGCCATCTCCAAATCCTGGTGCTGGCACAGAAGAGGCAAACGGGCATAACTGCATCTTTTGGCAGCACTGCTAAAAGAAAACCCAGCCAAACAGGAAACTGCTTTCTAGGACGCTGCTTTGTGTCAAAAGCAAAGCTCTGGAGATTCAGTCTGGATGAAACATGTTAATTATACCACACTTGCTTGAGCTGGTAATAAAGAATCCTATCTCTCTATGGCACTGAACATTAGCATCTTAAAAATCATCCCGAGTTTCAGAATCGGGCAAATCTCTGTTACATGTGGTGACTACCACAGCTGCTCAGAGACAGAGAAAAATAGGAAAATACCTAATTAAAGATAAGCATAGAAATAAGAATATACTAAAGGGTCACCAGGATAGTATGGTGGGAGAGATGCAATAACCATTTTATGCTCCAGCTCTAGCAACTGACACACTATTAACCAAGAAATAGCTAGACCAACAGATTTGTTTGAAATAGTTCTGGTAGAGGACTTAAGTTTTTGGCAAAGGACTTTAGCTAGATAAAGTCATAGATTTGAAAAAGAAAGGGAGGTAGACTATCATCTGTGCATGCTGTCTCCTAGAAATCATGAAAATGTACATTTTTTAAACAGAAATAAAAATTTCTACAATACACTGACAATAGATACCAGTATTGAAGCTCACGCCTGCATATCTAATGTCTGGTTTCCTACTGGCTTTTCTTACTTGCTTATCTGAAGGGGAGCCTTTATATGGCTCACTGAAATAACTATTTTGCCATCTCTTTTGAGACTTGCAGATCCTGTACTTGCCCAAGTTTCTCTGTGAAGTACACCTTGCAAAAAATACCACAAACATCACTGAGTTGCCAACACTGTGCCTGGTTTTGCTTATATATACTTCCTACTTGGCATCACCTGTCTTAACACAAGCTGAGGATACTGAGCATTAGATCTAAGTTTAAAAGACCCATTCCAGCAATGTTTAAAAGGTATTTAGGTGGCTAATGATGCTGTTAAGCACCTAATAAGGCTTTCAGATGAAGAGTAGCTGCAGGCAGCTAAGTATAGATACACACATTTAAAAATCTTGCCAGAAGTGTAGAGATGCTTCTGAAAACTCCACACTGCCTCTCAGCAGAGAAGTCTAACCATTCATTTATGGGCCACTAACTAGAAAGTTTGATGTCTCCTGCATTTGCCACCAAATCTATTTGCAAACACTGTGTTGCTTAATGAGCATTGCTTCTGGTGTATCCTAAAGTTATCATTTTGAAGACCTCTGCAATCTCCAATAGTTTGTTTCTGACTGGACACTAACTTTCTTGTTCTACAGCAAAATTTTAGAGAAGTCCTGGGAACAGGGGATAAACTTAGAAATGAAGTCGAAAGAAAATAATTACTTGGGCTGAGGGACAAAGAAGCCTTGTAAAACTGCAAATTGTTTCATGAAATGAAATTGCATCAAGGGGTAATCTACCAGCTGGAGAGGGAAGAACACATCATGTTTACTTACACATTTCAAATTCAACTGCAGTGTCACATGTTCTCACTTAAAATTGTTTCAAGGCACTCTAGTATTACATATGGTTTTCATCTTTGTGCTGCACATGCAGGATGTTTTGTTTTCCATATCATAATCCTGACTTGGACATGGGGGAATATAACTCCTCCCCAACGCCAATGCAAAATTTTAATCAGGAACCATGCAATATTTTAAAATTTCCCTAAAGTGCCTGATTCTGGTTTCAGGCAATTATGCAATATTTGTTCAATTTAGATTTCAGCATACAATGTGCATTTCCAGGGAACTGTTAACTATCCCCAGCTGGAAGTCTGGAAGAAGATCTGGTGGGGGGAAAAAAAAGGCAAGGGGTGGCAGGGGAAGGAAGTGGAAGTTTCCATTTTTTATTTTTAAAATAAGCATACTGGTTTGTAAGATGGTTGTTTATTCTTTCATTTTCAAGTTCTTGGGATAAAGAGATTGATAGAGTTTCAGTATTGAGAAAAGACCTTTGAGATCATAGAGTCCAACCATTAACCCAGCATTGTCAAGTCACCCATAAACTATGTCCCTAAGCGCCACATCTACACATCTTTTAAATATCTCCAGGGATGGTGACTTCACCATTTCCCTGGGCAGATGGTTTGAATTCTTAACAACCCTTTTGATGAAGAATTTTTTCCTATTGTCCAATCTAAACCTCCCCTGGTGGAACTTGAAGCCATTTTCTCTTGTCCTGTAGTTTGTTACTTGGGAGACTGACCCTCACCTCGCTACAACCTCCTTTCAGGTAGTTGCAGAGAGTAATGAGATATCCCTCAAGCCTCTTTTTGTTCAGGCTAAACAAGCCTAGTTCCCTCAGCTGCTCCTCATACGACTTGTTCTGTAGACCCTTCACTAGGTTTGGTGCCCTTCTTTGGGCATGCTCCAGCACCTCGATGTCCTTCTTGTAGTGAGGGGCCCAAAACTGAACACTGTATTCAAGGTGCAGGCAAACAACTTCTTGCCCTAGAACTTTACCTGAGGTCCATTATAACAGGAGTCATTATATGTTAATGCATTGTACAGACACTTTATACAATCCAAATACTTTTTTTCTGAAAATAAGCCCAAGCCCAAGATTAAAAGCTTATCTAAGATATGACACAAGACTAAAAAGTCATAAGTACAAGAGACAACCACTGTTCTTGAATATGGCCAAGATCAGCAAGCTGTGAAAAAGTTGTCAGTTTTCAGTTAGATCCTACAGTTCTCCATGTACCTGCCAAATAATGATTCACAGCATAAGAATTCTCAAAATGTTGCACAGTCATCACGAGAAAGCAATCACGAGAAGCATTATAGTTTTTTTTGTATAGATCAAAGGCAAATCAAGGCTGAACTATTGGAAAGAGATCTTCCCTAGGTAAAACAACTGATTGATTTAATGTAGAAACATGATGACTAAGGTTCAATACACAAAGCAACAGATTAAAATGCGCCTCCTTTCTAGTATCAGCAATCAAGAAACTGTAAACCAAGTAAATAAAAAAAAATCCTGCCTAAATTCTAAAAATATAGACAAAACCCATGTAATTCAACTCACTAAAGTTAGACAAAAAACCCTCTAAGGATGACGACCTACACCCAACACCACAGTCTTCAAGTTAAACATCACTTCAATCTTTTTATAATGCTTTTTAGAAAATACATACCCATGTATGTACACATTTTAACAAACATATTTATCCATGGTCACTACAAATAATTTTGAAAGCTAATGTGGCCATTTTCTTATGGCAAAGATGCAGCATTTACACCAGTTTAGCATTAGCTGAACTGAGCTGTTCGTTTCTGACCTTTGAGAATACAAATTGCTTAAGAAACGCTACAATAATTTTGCTTCTTGGAGTACAATCTCTACATGTCAAAGAAACTTCAATAAGCCAACCTAGTTTTGTGCCGTACACATTTCCCATAACCTGTTCTCTCATGACTTTTGTTATCAGTCCAACAGAGAGCTATGAGGATGATTAAGGGACTTTAACATCTCTCCTATGAAGAAAGGCTGAGAGAACTGGGGCTATTTAGCCTTGAGAAGGCTGAGAAGGGATCTTATTAATGTCTATAAATATCTGAGGGGTGGGTGTCAAGTGGAAGAGGCCAGTCTCTTTTCTGTGGTACCCAGTAATAGGACAAGGAATAATGGGTATAAGCTAGAACAGAGGAAGTTCTACCTCAACATGAGGAGAAACTACTTGACTATGAGGTTGATGGAGCCTGGAACAGGCTGCCCAGAGAGGTTGTGGAGTCGCTTTTTCTGGAGACTTTCAAAACCTGCCTGGATCTGTTCCTGTGTGGCCTGCCCTGGGTGATCCTGCTCTGGCAGGGGGGTTGGACT
>WTSP01007579.1:0-25038 GCA_025331215.1 Actenoides lindsayi
GAGCCCGTGTCGTCACCCGCCGCCCGCCGCGCCCCATTGGCTGCGCCCGGCGCGGCTGCGGCGGCCCCCTCGACGCGCGGGGCGGGCGCGTGAGGGCAAATCTTGCGTTTCCAGGCAGCTGCGCGAAGGAAAGCGCGGCGCGGGGGGGAGGGGGCTCCGCCCCGGTAACGCCCCCGGCGCGGCTGGGCCGCGGCAGAGGCGTGCGGGTGCCGGCGGTGTCCGGAACGGCACCGGAACGCTCCTCAGTCCTCGTCCTGCAGGGAGCTGGAAATGTACCGTGAAATGTCGGGGTCCCCCCCGATGACGTGCACCGTGTGGCAGCCGGTGGGCTCCTCCCGGCAGCCTCCGAGTGCGGGCGAAGCCCAGCAAGGGCAGGGCCGGAGCAGCCAGCGCCGGACACTCCCGGGCAGAGAGGGCTCTGCCCGGCCAGGAGCCCCGAAAAATACCCTTCTTCCCAGCGTGTGTTGTCCCCTTCTCCTTCATTCGTTCAGAATGACTCTGCCTCGGGCAGAGCACGGCCCTGCTCCTGCTTCTCACAGCCCTGCCAGTTCCACTCATGGAATCACAGACTGGGTTGGGTGGGAAGGGACCTTTAAAGGTCACCCAGTGCAACCCCCCTGCAGGGAGCAGGGCCATCTGCAGCTGGAGCAGGGTGCTCAGAGCCCCGGCCAACCTCCCCTGCCATGGTGCCAGGGATGGGGCAGCCACCACCTCGCTGGGCAGCCTGGGCCAGGCTCTCACCACCATCACTGTAAACAATTTCTTCCTTCTCCTCAGTCTAAATCTCTTTCAGTTTCAAACCATCACCACATGTCCTGTCAGAACAGGCCCTGCTCAAAAGATCCCCATCTTTTTGATGGGCCCCATTTAAGTACCAAAAGGCCACAGTAAGGTCGTCTTCTCCTTCATGAAAGGTATGAAAAGTAGAAACACACCCTGTTCTGATGAGGATGGCCTCACATTTATAGTATTTCAAAAAAAAAATTAATCTGCAGACAAACATGACCGATTTTAGAACCTCCTCAGCAGAGTCCCTGCGGCCACTGGCACTGCAGCACGGCCAGGACTGGGAGCGGGACCCCTCACTGGGCTGTGCCCAGTCCCAGGGCTGGCCGGTGGCTCTGGCAGCTGCTCCCCTGCCCGTGTGCCACCAGCGATGGGAAGGGCTGTGGTGTTACACCCCAAGATGGGCACATCTTTGACCTTTTTATTGTTTTGGGTTTTTTTCCCTGAGGGAGAGGCTCAAGGCAGCGTTTAATAATGCATCGCACAGTAGCCACAGGCAAGAAATAAAGACTCCCTTCTGCCGGCTGCTATTGCCAAAGGTAAGGCCGGTCACATGTAATTACCCAAGAGGAGATAACAAACCCCCCCAGCCCCACCACACAGCATGTGATCTTCTCTGACCATGAGTGGTCACACTGTCACCCCACAGCTCACTCAAAAGGCAGGTTGTCCAGAAGCAAAAGCACCCTGAGCCAGCCAGTCAGCGGTGACGTATCGAGCAGCCCCTACTGAATCACTGCCCTCCCCTCCTGCGCTAGCCTGAGATCTCGCTGAGGTTTTCTTCCCCACTATGAGTCAAATCTATCACTCGGCTGGCTGGCTCTGCCATGATCACAGTCAAGCAGTGGAGCACATTGTCAGTGCTGCTTCCATCCCTGTAGAGAAATACCACTGTGGATAGACAACTCTAGGTGAGCCTCTCAGACCAGCAGCCACCCCGCAAGGCCGCTGTCCCTCGGCAGTTGAAGAGGCACCTTCCACTTTCTACTGCAAGTAGTGTCCACCACAGTCACAGCTTGGTGTGCACCCACGGGGGCTCGAGACCAGCAGATGGGATGACCCCTGCAGAGGACACGGTCTCCTTTGTTCAGCCAAGACAGGGTAGTTTGCAGAGGGCTCAGGCTTTGGCCCAGCTTTTCCCCTCTCAAAGCCTGTGCAAAGATCTAAGGGAACGTCCCCTGATGAAGGGCACGCAGCTGAAGATGCTGTCACATGTCCCCACAGGCTCACCCAGCCCTGAAGGGCCGTACCCTGCAAACCACCCTGGCTGCTGCAAACTGCTGCTTAGAAACAGCCCATGGAGTTAGAAAAGGCTGAGCAGGTGCTGGACAAGCAGTACCCAGACACCTCCAGACTCAGAACTACTCCCCACTGCTTCAGAGCCAGGATGGTTGGTTATTTACCAGCCCCACACACAGCATGGGGAGTGTGTGTCCTGCTCACAGGCTTCCAAGGAGGGAGGCAGCTCGAGGAAAAGCTGCAGGCAGAGCACCAAGTCAGGCAATTACAGATGTTAGGACCAAATCCGTAAGTGAATCTCTTTCATTAGTTTCAAAAAGCCCAACTAAAACATAGTTTTAACACAAACTATTAGCAAAACTATTCTTACAAGCACTGTAAGAAAACTGGAGGCCCTTGGCTCCTGCCTGGCTTTGCCAAAGGCTGGGCGAGAGCAGGTGAAGGAAGAGTTTCAGCTTCCTTTCCCTGGTGAAAGAGCAGCGACTCAACCCCATGACTGCATGCAGAGAAAAAGTGAGATCAGATCCCTTACTCTCAGCCTAATCCAAAGTTACGACTCTCCTCAGAGCTGAGGAAACCTTGCAAACATTGACTGTGCGCGACGGAGTTCTTCCTGAAAACCACAGAGGGGTTTTTAGAAGTCTGTGCCTTTTGGGTTGGCCTTTGGAGACCACAAAGCCCTTGAGCCTGTGCTATTTCAGCCTTCCAGAGTTCTCCAGCTATTTTTAAGCTGCTGAATGGAAGCTGACTGTCCCACGTCTGATAGGAAGCTGATGCCCCATGCCTGTCCCATGCCTTCCTGGGAAAGGAGACAAAAGAGGGGAAGCAAAAGCAAAGGGGAAATGGCCCAAGCCACAGAATTTTCTTTCCCCTGAGCCCAGTTGCACACGAGGCTGATCCCGTCCGAGCTGGAGGGCTCCTCAGACAATGGTCACATTGCTCATGGCACACTGCTGGGAGAGGGAGAAAGCCAAGTGGCTGCAGCACCAGGACACCCACCCAGCGCTGGGGCTCGGCGGCACACGCTGGACTCGCTCCACGGGTCCCACACCCGGGACGGGCTGGGCCAGACCTGCAGAGTCTCCCTGAGCCTGAGCTGGCCCAGAGGTGGACAGGGTGCTGGCTTTGTCCCCACGGGGCACGGGAAAGAAGGCTGGTCCCGCAAATGGCAATCCTGTGTGACTGTGACTGTCACACGGGTGTCAGAGCTAGTTGGAAATGCTTCCTCAGTGTGCATGCCCACGAGGTCCTGCCTCCAGAGCTGCAGGGCCGGCCTGAGCCCCGTTTGGTCAGGAGCCAGATAGGTCTCCAAGCAAGGGTCTCATCCTGCAAAAGTAATCTCAGAAGCTGCCCTAATTTGAGCCTCAATGCCCAATGTTTTAAGAGTCTGAGAAGCAGGAGGAGGGACCTGGATAGACCAGGTCCATCGCCACCCAAAACATCTCCTTTCTCATATGCTAAAAAAGGCAGGGCTGGCTGTACCAGGACCGTCCATGCTGCAGGGTCTCTGTACTGGGCTCTGCACAAGCTCCTCAGCCCCTCTGTGGGACACCCCTAGCCAGGACTGGCCCTGGGCACAACTCCTCCCTGAAAACGCAACCCCATGGAAATAAGGGGCCAGGTAGTCAACACAGCAAAGCAAGAGAGAGAAGTATGAGCTCTGAGCAACAAATAGCCTTCTCACAGCCTTTGTTCCTCCAAAAGATGCCTGAGGACTTCAGAAGCCAAAAGCCACCTGACCTCACCTTTCTGATCTATGATTAGATAGACCCTCCCAACCAGACTGCAGCGCTGCCTGAACCTCCCAGCACCCTTCCCGCTGGCAGATGGGTGTGCAAGGCTAAAAGCCTCAGTAAGAGAGACCAAGCACCAGCATTTCCAGAAACCAAATGCACACTTAGCTGGGATGGCCAGGAAGTTAGAGAAAGTCAAAGAGGAATCCCTTCAGAGAGCTGCCTGATCTTGTTTTCATGGGGAACATGCTCTGCACATCTGCAGGACGCCCTGGTCAGTGCTATGTAGTCCTGACCAGCAGTACTGACCATTAAGTAACCATGATGGTTACTCAGCAGGGTACACAGTTCCAGAGGTGGCTCAGATACACTCTAGTGAAGGCACAAGGCCACTGAACAAACAAACCCCTCTCTGCTTCAGCAGGGCAGGAAGATGGACACACTCTCCATCCACAACAGAACTGGTTCTGCCACATTTATCACACCTTGCTGGCAAACAGGACACAACCTGAGCAATACAGAGTGACTGGTAATTGGGTGTCAGTAGGTTTTAGTGGGAGGTGGGGGTAACGTTCCCATTAATCTCCCATACTTAGTGGTAACTGCCCGAGAGCTCATCCTGTGGATAAAATTAACTCTGACAACTAACTCCCGTCCCCATTAACAAAACCCCAGTAAGTAGCAACCTACTCTGGCTCCTAACAGCTGTGGGTATTACACCACAAGCACTTGGCTGCCACGGCTCCCTCCCCAGACCGAGGCTGCCTTACGTGGAGGGCTGTGGGGGCCCCTCCATCAGCCCTGCTGAGCCTCAGCAGCTCCAGAGTGGTTTGATGCTGTGCCACAGCAGGACTGGCTCAGCTGCTCCGGGGAGCAGCCGGTGTGGGGAGCACCAGGGGGGACAGGGACACGGAGAGACGCCGAAAGCTAACAATTAAATTTTGGGGCCTGCTTGGCCCATGATGTCATGGTTTCCCAGTGCCCCGCCGATTGGCTGTGGGTGAGCATCTGCTGGGAGCTGGGGCCGGTTATTTGCCTGAGGTTCAGACCTTTCCCAGCAGCTCTGAATCAGGCTGGTTGTCGTGACAACCTGGATAGTGGCAGCTCCTGATAACCACGTAATGAGGTTGTCACAAAAAGGAGCCCCTCCATCGGAGAGGTTTAGGGATCATTAATGTTTCCGAGGGAGCGTGAGAGCAGAAGAGGTAAGGGGACCATCTGGCGACGCTGGAGCACGTCAACAGCCTCCCTTGGAAAGGAGCTTCATTAGACGGGAACCACCTACCGACACGTAGCGATGGGAACCAGGCAGGCTGCCTGCCAGCAGCGAGGGGGTCCCAACTGCTCAGCTGTGGCATCTGGTAGCTGCCGAGATTCAGGCAAAGATGGAGCCGGAAGGACACACGAGTGCTGCTCAGGAATGACTCCAGCCCCTGAGTGGTGAAGGTGCCCATGGCACAGGGCACCAACAGCCTGGGAGAAGAGAGACACAAGGAGACTGGCACACAGAGGCCTCCCCACCGTGCCACTAGTCTCACATACAGCCTCTTAGAGGGTAAGTCACTGAACTGCTCTGTGCCTTAGTTTACCCCATTCACAGGCACCTTCTCACCACCACGCCAAGGGGCGCTGGGAAGCACACGTACTGCAAACCCTGCGCAGGGCAGGGCAGGGACTGGCAGCAAATGCAGCTCATTTAAGAGAATTCATGCACGACTCTGCTGTCCTGAGGACCCTCTCAGCTCAGGTACAAGGATGACAGGGCAGGACAGAGATTTCCCCTTGTCATTACTGCAGACGGAGCCTGGGATCACACGAGGCACCAACCACAGCATCTTCCCCCGGGATTTACACGTGAACTGTCTCCTGGCCCCAAGAAACTCTTGGTCCTTCACCTTGTCAAGCATGGGTTTCACCCTCTTCTCAACAAACCCAGACAGTATCTACCACTGGCTGCAGTAATAACGGGTTGGGTGATGCAGTCCGAAACCTTCACGGATTGTGATCACACCACAGCTTGGAGCAGCTCAGCTGCCAAACTGCTGAGCCCCGAGACCAGCCCCCTGGAGAAGAATGCCCACGTTCATGTGAAGGAACACACTTCTGACAAAAAACTTTACTGCAAAGCGATGAAGTCTGAATCATAAGAGGAGATGGAAATTACTGCCACACATAACTCTTTATGAATCTTACAGCAATAATTGACAGAATGTTTCTTTTATGTCATCTTCATCTCTTTTAAAAATATCTATTGTAAACACTTGCTTGTCAGTATAAGACTTTATTAATAAGTCTTCATGTTAAGGGAGATGTGCTTTTAGTTTATATTTTTACCTTTTCTTACTCAACATTAATGCTTCAACTGTGGATTTAACTGAGATGTCGTAAGAATATTAACACATGCCAATTAAATACCAATCAGCTACTAAAGACTGCATTTAATAGATACATTTCTTAATATACCACTGCTACACCTCATTAAAATGTTGTTGAATCTTTACAACTGTTGTAAACAATCAAGTGGGATATAATCCACCTCCAGGAACTAGTAAAACTGAATGTCGCTCTCTCCTGCTGCGGGTACATGAGTGATATAAAATCCAAAGCTACGACAGCGATACAGTCGATTACATATACCAGAAGTACTCTCAGGTTGCTATCAGGCCCAGGGTTCACAAATCCTGCCTCTCTCAGAAAGGAACAAAGGGACGGGGAATTCTGCAAGGAGATTCCCCCCATCCTGGGACAGGGTTTTGCAAGAGGGAAGTGAGCCGAGCTGATACTGCTTGGAACCCTACCTGGGCTGCAATTAGTGATTCTTCCTCACGAGCGGCTGTTCAGCCCAGCTCCTCCAGTTTAGGCAGAGGGGAAACTGAGGCAAAGAGCTGCTAGAGCAGCTGCGTGGCAGCTGTGCACTCACCTCCCAGTAACACTGCCTCTCACGGGTCCCCAGTGTCACTCCCAGGCCCTGGTTTTCTTTTTTGTAAACTGCCAATTAAATCCCCTCCCGACAGGAGTAGCAGGACTAACAGCTTAAACCTACCAAGCGCTGCACAGCCTGTAAACAGAACACACTGCAGCTGCCTGCAGAAACAGGAACAGGTTTCACAATTCACAGGAGACCTCTGTGAAGTTCAATCTTGCCTGCTTGGCACTTCAACATCTCCCACCCTCCTCCATCACCCTTGACTGAACACAAGCAAAGATGAGCCACCTGCCTGCTGGGTTTTACCTGTTGAAGATGTTGAGTTCAGTCTGCTCTCTGGCCTGAGAAAACCAAGATTGACCCGACCTATCTAAACAGCACAGAACAGTTTCCGGTCCTTCCCAGTGTCAGAGGACAAGGCTGTGAGATGCAGCACGTTACCCAAGTCCCTGGGGAGTGTGGCCAGGCTGCCGTGGCCCAGCGCAAGCACCAGATTTACCGACACATGACCATGTACGATCACCTGCCCCACCACAGCTTGGCAGAGCTGAGTTTACTTCTCCTTTAGGAACAGATCCACGTAACTATGCTGCCGTACTTTTTAAAGGCAAAACCTGACAGTAAAACCACCACAGTGAGATGGGTAAATGCAGCAAATTTATCTTCTCCTCAAAAAATAGTTGTCATTCAACATCAATTTTTCACTGGAACAGCCACATCTCACTGTGCCTCAGTTTTCAACCTGCAACATGTCTAGAGCTGGATGAGACACATAAAACTATTCTTCAAGCTGTTCATCTTCGATTTAGTCTGAAAAACATTTGACATCATACTAGATTTCTAAACAAGTAATTCTCCATTTTTTTCCTCAACTACTTGTGAACAGGAATGAAACCAATTCTTGTGCCTACTGGGAGACATAAAAACAGAGGCTGGAGAGGTGAAATGTCACCATTACACAGGCTAAACTTGGGCTTAGCCATGCTGTGGCAGTGTCTGGATCTGGGGTTTTAATTTACATTCACCTCAGTGTAATCATTAAGACTAATTACTGCAGTGCTTAGGCAGAGTAAGTGTGAAGCAGCCCTGCCTGCACAGCCCTCCGCTTCTGACACCGGAGCTCAGCCCTGGGCTGAGAACACACGTGTCAGCACAGAGACCTGCTGAGCTCCTACCTTGATGTAGACACTTCAAAGGGGTAAACCATTGGTGGTCCCTGACATTTTGGGCTTTTAGAGATGCTGAATATGGAGGCCAGTATATAACCTGTGACTGTCTAGAGCATCTCAGCATCCCAGGCCAAACCACGTGAAGGTAACATCAAAAGGAAGGCATGTTGCTGATCTGATTTATGAAAATGAACTGATTAAAACCAGTAAGGCTGTTAGAAAATGAAATGGCACTAACAGCTTTTACACTGAAGCCACTACTGAATTTTTTAAATGCCTGTTTCTTAGTCAGACATATTTGCAATAAAAAAAAAATAAATCTTCCTCTCTGGCTCATTCCCACTCGATGCAGTTGTGCTTCAGGAACAGAAAAGGCTTAGGCAGGGATTCAGACCTCTTCTTTGCACTCCATCACCAGAAGATTTCACATGGGGGATGATTCTGGACTGCAGATACAGGAGACTGGAGTGTTCTTTGCTGTGGAAGAGAAACAGTGTTGAGCAGCTGCCAGGAAAAGTTTGCCATCCCTCATCTCCTGCTGCCTTGAGAGTATTCTGGAGAGAGCAGGAAAGTCTGATGCCACTGAAGTCCAGGATTTCCCTACTGCCCTGAGACAGGCTCCACGGGAGCAGGGAGGGAGCCAAGATGTGAGGGTAGCAGCAGTGCACTACAAAACAGGCTGAGATACAGACTCACACCCACACCCACAAACAGACAATATGAATAAGACTCCCATCCTGGAGCATCCCAGCTGCTAGGAGCACATGATGAAGGCATCACCCAAGGGTGTGAGAACAGCAAAGCTACCTGGGGCTCCACAAGTTGGCCACAAGCCACAATTCTTGCAGCTTGGGCATCATCCCATGGTAACCCAGTCACATAACCTCCAAGTGTCAGTTGACTTGCCTCTGGCTGGCCTATAGCACAGACAAACTCATAGTGGTTTGCACCCCTTAGAGATTCTAGACCCTCAGCTACGGTATCACAGAGGAGGGTCTGAATTATTCCTTCAAAGCAGACAGGACAGCTGAGGCTGCTTTCGTCTTTAGTGGTTCCTTCCCCTGTCCCCACAAATGAAAGCAGATCTTTATTTCCATGTGGCTCCTCCTGCTCATTCAGCTCTCTCTTGAAGATCAAATTTTCCCACAACAAAGGTTGTGAATCTGAGAATTAACCTCCTACTAAATCAGGATGAACTTTGATTTCACAGCTATGGCAGCTCACTGATGTCACGGGTGGATATGAGCAGAGGCACTATGGGTGGCACTCACTGAAGAACGCTGGGTTGCAGATGCGTGGCAATGCAAAGGTACTGTAGGCATCGGGATAACATCAGCCCAGAGGGCCCAGGGAAGAAAAAGATCTTTATGTGGTTCTCATTCCACAAATGAAGACTTCATTGCCTGGAGAATATCCCATGACAGTTGGAATTAACTACCATGGTAGCTCAGGGCATGGTCTTCTCAGCATCTGGAAGGCTAGAAGGGTTGTCTGTGATTTTACAGCATTTCCCTACCAGCCTGCTGGACTGAAGCTTTACAAATGGAAAGAGCATGATAGAAAAATGTAAAACAAGAAACAATCAAGTTTAGCAAGTACCCACAGGATGGGAGAACACTTCACTCATGGCAAATTCAGGAGTTTTGTTCTTCATCCAGTTCACATCAAAAATAAATGTAAAAAAAGAAAAAAAATATTTCAAGAATCATGAGCATGACCTTTTGTCCAGCTTCAGTCAAGTCTATAAAGCACATCAGTGCAGCAAGCTCTAGGGTTCAGCCCTCATCCCTGACTGGGAAAGGAGGGTGTTCAGAGAATGCAGGCAGCTTATTAATCTGGTGCTTAAAGATGTCACCTAATCAAGAGCTGGGATCAGGAAGAAATCCCCAGCTGACATTCAAATGTTAAATGCAATGGGCTGAATCCAATTATTATTTTTATTGGAATTGCTAATATATGGGATGGGGCTGGAGGGTCAGGTTTCCAAAATAAACACATGACATCAATGCCACTGGAGACAGGGGCTGATTGAAGCTTTCGACCTGTTCTGCACTGCTGCTGGGCCAGGTCAGGCAGCCCTTGCACCCCAGGCCAGCTGACCTCTGGGCAGCCAAGGAGCTGCCGTGGGGTCAGGGAATCCCCATCACAGCACTGGTGTTGCTGTGCTGCAACATCACCTGCACGGTTGTTGCCCAACTGTTCCACTAACCCCCATCTCCCATGAGATATTTCCATCTTTTGGTACCCACAAAATCTGAAGCTCAGGGATTTACGGTCCCTGGTAAATCTAGCACATAAATAGAGAAACCTTCTCCTTCCATGATAAATGGATTTCTCTCTGTGAAGAGGCCTCACAGTGGCCTTCATCTCTTCAGGTTGCATAGATGCAACCTGTAGCCAGTGTGCCAAGACATCCTTCCTCATCGTGAAAGGGCTTTTGCAGTTAGCTGATAAGTTTCCCTGCCAGTCTGAGCTGCTTCAACACAGGGATATGTCACAAACCTTCCTCCCAAAAAATCCTTCGCGGCATGAGAGGAAAACGACTGGGGTGTGTTGACAGCTTTCAACTATCTGAAATCGCTTTGTGAAGTGTTAGAGGGACCCAGCCCAGCCAAGAACAATCACCCTTAAAATAGAAATTAAAAATAAATACCTTTATTTTTTCATGAAAGAAAAAACCAGCATTTTTCACTGGAGCACCCACTCCACCTCTGTGTCACTCTGACACCTTCACTGAGAATGATGCTTAGCTTCTGCCAGTGCCCCATGGAGCCCACCAGGATGGGGTCACCACACTCAGCACCCACCTCCCTGCACCTCCTGTTGTTGGCTCAGCAGATAATGGCTCCACGTGAACAATCTTCCCAATGAAAAGCACCATCCCATACTGAGGCCCCTGGCAGAGAGGAACAGACCAGAGGCCAGTACTGGATTCAGTGACATCCTGCCTGCTCTCCTGGTATCGCGTATCCGCGCTGGACTCTGGCCAAATCTAATAGGTGATTTCATGACATCACTCCAGTTTACACCAGTGTAAATAAGATCAGGCTCCTGCCCTCACTTTTCCCATGCTACCAGCGTTGCTTTGCTGTGCGACTGCCAGTCTGAATGCCAACCCAGTCTGCCTCTGGCCTTCTGTGGGACCCAGACTCTCATGCTTCAGCGCATCCTTGCAGCTGAAACAAGATGTTTGTTCATATGTATTTTGAATCGTGTTGCTACCCTGGCTGCTTCTTATTCACTGCCTTGCACAGCTGTTGGTTCCACACCGGGGAAACAGGCCAATTATCTTGCACGGCCTAAGGGAGAGCTGCTGCTCAGGAAGGTGATGGGTGCTTGCCATGGTGGGAATCACTGCTGTCCCGTGGCGAGTGGAGGAAATCCCAGCAGCTCAGAAGGTCTCAGCAAAGCAGGAGAGGAAACGCCAAATAAATTCCTCATCAGAGGGAGAGCAGCACCATCCTTCTGGCAAGTGCCGTCTTTGTTGCGTCTCAGAGGGCTGTGCAGAACCCTGCAGATGGCAGCTAAGGACCCATTTCTGGAGACAGCAGCTCCCTGGGGCAGTGTTTGGACACTGATGCGGAGCTGGGCAGCTCCAGGGCACACTCATTCTTGACCGGACAACGCGACCTATGGCCGCAGACTCAAAGCTGGCGAGGAGAGACCTGTGTTGCTGAGCAGGATGGGCTCACCCAGCACCAGTATTTCAGTTCCCAGTAACTTGGACTGATGGTCCCGAGGGACCTTTGCCAAGCCCAGTCACCCTAACCACACTGTCTTCTTGGAGTGATTGCTGCAGGTCAAGCTACAGTTGAGGCCATCAGCAGACAGCCCAGTCCTGCTCTCTGTGCACTGGGCAGACACAACAAGCCTGGGCTGCATTATGCAGCACAGAGGTAAGGAAGACACAGGCTTTCAACTAAGCCAAAAGCTTTCTGTTCACTTTCTCACACAGACATCACCAGCGAGACCTGGTCCCTGCTCCTTCAAGCTTGAGGGCCAACCTAAGAGAGCTGATCCGTCAGCTTGGGCTGATGCACGTAGAGCCCAGCTCCTCCTCCTCACAAGGAGTTATTGACTGTACAGCCTTAGCCGCACTTACCGGCATCTGCAGTGAGGGAAAAGAGAGGGGAGAGGAGGCTGACTTGCCCTTTGGAGGTCCAGTTCCTTCACCACCTGCCTCCCCCAAGCCCTGCACCAGCAAACTGGATTTCCACACTTATCCAGCACACAGCCTTTGGGCCATCCCACTCCATTTTCCATGGCAGCCACACTCCTTTTCAAACGACGCACGGTCCAGAACAGATCACCTGTGCAGCCAGGTGAATTACAGCTGTGAACAAAATGTCTGGACAATGGCAAAAGGGACTGGCAGTGCCTCGTGCTACTGCTGCCAATTATCTCCCCGCTGCACAATGAATTCCTTATCACCTTCTCTCACTAGAGCTGGGCAGAAGGAGTTTTGCAGCCTTTGCTTTTGCCTCACTAATCATTGCTGAGCTGACAAGTGCCATGGACTTGGAATAGACCACTCTTCTGGCTCAGAAATAGAGCCCATACCTTGTCTTCACTCTGACTGCTGAAAATGTGCCCTCAGATGGTCTGTGATGCCATTTTTGTCTTCTGATGGAAGCTGAATGTTGCTGCTTTCCCCATCAGGAATGAATCCTGGCAGACTGAAGCCCCAGTCCTGGCCACTTGTTGCACCAGACGACAGCTTAACAGGTCTGACCAAGGAGAGGGGCACTGGGCAGACATGACTGGCAGCCTGACTCCTCTCAGTCCCAGGGTGGGCAGTGCCAGTGCCTGCCAGAGCCTGCAGAGCTAGAGTGGGCACAGACAGGCAGCCTGGAGCACCCCAGCTCATGTCTCCTGTCACTGCCACTTTCAGCACTCCTTGGAGAAGTGGAAAGTCATAATGACAACCCCTTGGAAGGAGGCTAAGAAACTGTTTCATTTGCACCCAAGTGGTCTGCTCAGGATCAGATAGATGGATTCAGGAGGAGAAAGGTCTTACCTGTTTCCTGCTTAGTGGTTTAATGTCAGAAAGCATTGGGACTGAAAGCATCTCAAGCTTCACTGCCTTTGAGCTCTTTTGGTCGTGGTTCAAAAAGGCAAACCCTAAACCAAAACAGCTCACATATAAAGCAGGAATTTTCCTCCCTCTATTGTCTTCAAAGATAGGAAACCAAATTCTGCCTCAGGTGGGATGCAGCCTTGCAGAGGGCACAACACAGGGTGACAGCCACATCTGCTCTGTCCCCTCCTGCACGTCCCGCAGGGGTGCTGGCCCACCAGCAGTGGCCAGTTCATAGTAACTTCATGAGCAACCCAAACCTCATGTAAATAAGACAAAGAGAAACAGATCAATTTTACTCTACATCAGAGAAAGAGAAGCACAGCCAGTCCCAGACACAGCAGCACTGCAGAATAACCCACTGTGCTTTGGACTCTGTTCCTGCACTGACTGCTCTACTTTTTAATTTTCTAAGCAAAAATCATTTTGACCCTGCAGTAAACGTCTGTCCAGAAATGCCTCCACTGAACTGGCAACACTGCCAACTACACCTCCTCCAGCATCCTTCTGCTGACCAGGCCTGGAAAGGTGAGCTGTTCTGAATGGAATCGGGCTGGGGGAGGAGATGAGGATGGCCATCAAATCCAGGGGCATCATCAGATTTCTTTCTAACAGACAGCAACTCCTGGGCTCCCCAGCCTGAAGGTCATCTGCTTTACTGCAGCACTGGCCACCTGCCTTGGAGCCATGTCTGGGAATTCAGCATGTGGATGCTGTTTTGTGCTTTTTGCTACACATGCCCAGAAGCAGCGATTGTGGCCCTGCAAAACCCTGAGATAATTTTGTGTATTCATGAGTGCCATCTACTGGCACCTCCTCCCTTAATTAACCTTTACAAAGCCACTCTGTGGGGTGTGGAGCTCTCCAGACCCAGAGCACACAGGTACCCCTGGCTCCTCTTCTGTCCCTAGCGGTGGTTAAAGTCTATGCCTTCTCCAACATCCCAACGTCTCCGTTCCCATCAGCTACAAGAAAGAAATCAAGGTGGATTCAACCTATAACCTGCTATAAGGACTGTTTAAGTAAAATGAACATGTTTTCCTGGTAGAGAAAGGATAACAAGGAAACATTTGAGATCTCAAGAGATCCTTGGGGATAAGAAGGCATCAATGCACAAAAAATATCCATCCACCACTTACATATCTCGGCTTCTTCCTCAAAAGATGGTCTGGCCCCCTGGAACCTCGATTTCTAAGGTTTGCAGTTGCAAAGAAAACCTCAAGACTCAGGTGCCCAGAAGGTATCCTGCAAAGTGTGCTGAGAGACAGAAAGAACAACAGTAGGAACATGCCAATCTAACTCACAAATAATATGAAGACCGCTAAAAGATGAAGAGCAAAGGACTGGAGCACAGAGGATGAAACACATCCAGAAGTGCAACAAAATCAGACTCAGCTAAAGTCTCCTTGACACAAGATCTGGAAAGAGCAGAGCCAGTTCATCTCTGAGTCACACAGACGTCAGATTTGTGTTCTCCTTCCATGGCTGTTGTTGACAGGGGGCCAAACTCATCCTTTTACACTCACAATTAATGCCCCGTAGGACAAGCTCTTCTTATTGCCTTGTACAGACATACACAGTAGCCTTCCCTGAGGTCAGGGCACCCACTGCCCCTCTCCCCTTTCCTTCTGTACTCTCCCTGTTTGCTCACCCCTCCTGTTTGTTTTTTCACCTTCCCACAAGAAACAGTCTTATAATTGGAGCCAGAAAGAGATACTCATCCTGTAAAGAGCCACCTCAAAGCAGGAGGCTTAGATCCTAAACTCTGCCAGGAAGGAATCCGAGTTATGCACACTCCTGATGATAAAAGTCATTAACTATCATTATCGGGTTGCTGTAGTGTCAGTTCTGGTGCTCGCTCTAAAAAGAACAATGTCTGATGGCACAGAGTTTAGCAAAAGAGATAAACCCCTAGCATTTAAAGTCCAGATAATCCGTCTTGCAGAGAGAGCTGAAATGAGCTCAGGGCCTGTAACGGTGCAATGTGAAGGTTAAGATGCATCTCAATCACAGTCTGTGTGTACCTGTGGAGTGAAAAATCCCAAGATTAGTGGGTGCCTGAGTCACTTTTAATTTTAAACCAAAGCATAACGAGAAGCACAGCAAATACTAGAGGCTGGAAATAAGTAAGGGGAACATTTGCAGACCAAAGCAATGCATCACTGAAATAATTCACTAAGCGAAGCAGTAGATTTTCTCCGACATACAGCTTCTGCATCCCCACTGGATGTTTGTCTAAATGACAAGTTCTCACCAAAGCAGAAGTTACTGAGCTTGAAGTAGAAATCTCTGCATAAAAGTTTGTGATCCGTTTTGCATGGGAGGTCAGACTAGCTGGCTATAACTGTCCCATCCTCTTCTGAACAGGGCTGTGATGGGAGAGCTGGAGTTGGAGAACTGGCAGTCAAAGAACAGTAGGACACAGCAGTAAGAGTATCCCATCACCTGGGCTCACAGTACCATTAAGGCAGTACTTTAGGAGGCAGAACATTAATGTCACCTACTCAGGGTTTCTCCAGCAGTAGCAAAAATCAAGGAGATGTACAGTATGACTCATGCAGACTGCATGCAGCAAACAAATAGCGAAAATAAACCATTGCAATAGGCAGTTTGGGAACACCTGTACCATATGTGCTTTTAGCTATTAATTGTATTCCCATAGCAATTTACTCCTGCAGCGCCCTGTAGCCTAAAGCCCCTTGCTTTCTAAGTGTTAATTAGGGCTCACAATGAATGCTGAGAAGTGACGGGCCCGCATTCGTCTCTCTCCTACGTTTGGAAAGCCCAAAGGGACTTGCACAAGGTCACAAGTGAATCAATAGCACCGACGGAAACAGCTCAAAGCTCCTGGCTTCCAGGTTCCTCCCACAGGGAGAGAAAGGTTGGTAACAAATCCCCAAAGAAGTGGGAATGAGCAAGAAAATCACAGCGTGTAGTCTGGCTGTGTTCACCGGTGAGTTAATTAGATTGTGGCCTAATTAAAAGACAGCCTTTGCATCTTGCCTTTCTTCCTTGATGATGTGGGCAACAGGTATAGGTTGCCCATCAGTTTAAAATGCAAGTTAGGAGACAGTTTCTAACCTTGTAGCGAGTGGAACAGCCCTAGGATGGGGCAAGAAACCCAGTGGTTTCACTATGGCACCCAGCATGCTCATGGAAAGTACTGCTGGATACGATTACCTGCAACAGCAGGAGGAGAGAAATGAAGACAATAAAGGCTCCTCCAAGTGCTCCCTTCCACAGAACCCGGGTTCTGGAAGCACCGAACCCTTGCCAGTTCCGATGAAGCTTCCCAGGTGTTTGGCACCTCTAGAAAGCAGCTCCTGCACCTCAGCACTTGTAACGGACACGCGAGTCCAACACGCTTTCAACGGCTGGGGTTCAAAACTGTTTCTGCCAAAACCTGCAAAGCCAAGGGGTGATTGCACAGCTCGGCACCAGAGGGAAGCCGGGGAAAGGAGGGCATTACTGGGGTCATGGTGCCTCTCCTCCCTTTTTGCCAGGAACACGGCAGGAATGGAAGGCAAATGACTCACAATGGGCCACGAAAATGAAACATTAACCAAAGATTTGACCTCCACACACAAAACCTAACAATTGGGAAAAGCACCACAATAAAAGAGCTTTTTTTTTTGTCTGAAGTTTGTTTTTAGAGGGCCGTGGTCTGCTCAGGGAAAAAGCTGTGTTTAACTTGCTTAATCTTCAGTGAGTTTTAAGGGTCTGATCAGGACCTCGCTAGAAAAACCCCACCGCTGTCATCACTCGCCTGTCCTGCGTAGGCAGAGCAGTCACGAGCACAGGCAGCAGCCCAGCACCTCTGGGAGAAGGAGGTTTGCAGTTGCCAGGGAGGAGTGCAGCCCAGGCTCATACCGAAACCCGCAGTTCACATCAGGATGAAGAGTTACAAAATTAAACACCCGAGTTTCCCGCTCCAGAATCAGTTCATGAGCGACCCGAGGTGAAATGCTGAAGCTGATACAAGCAAACGCGCACAGAAGGACCGAGCCGCAGAGCCACAGCGCTCAGGAAGTGCCCGTGGCAGCTTCACAGGGGCTGCACCTCCAAAATAATTCCCCACCCAGTCAAATGCCCTCCAGACACAGGCAATGCTGAAAAATGTGTTTGGCAAATGAGAAGGGAAAAAAAAAATATCTGTAAACTCTGAAGGTAAAAGACGTTACTCTCGCCCTTAATAACTCACAGATGTATTTTTCCCTATCTTGTCTGCCAAACATTTCAAACCAGTGTTGCACTTCTTACTAAATCATGATGCCCACACACGGCAACACACACAAGCAGTGGCCCGTGAGGCAGTATAGTGCTTGGAAAATGAAGTTTCTAAAAGCACTTGAGATAATGGAAGAGAAAAGGCGGTATCAGCAGCGGCAATGAATGGAAAGAGACAGGATTGCTCTGTTCAGCAGAGCTCGCAGGTCTAAAATCACGTGGAAATCCCAGCTTTCCTGCTTTTAACAGGAAATAGCCCAGGAGATAGACTGAAGGCTCTGAGGCAATTCATTTCCCAACATGACAACGCAGTCTACAGCCAGAGCATCACATTGCAGTCATGCTGCCCGTTACTCAGCGTGAGAAAAGATCAAAGAGCAAGAGGAAGGGATCCAGCGAGGCACGGTGTGAGTCTGCAGCTGAGCTGTTCTCTCTCTCACAGCTCACCTACCTGAACGCAGGGAGCCTATTCAAGCTGTGGCCGTCTGCACCTACCCAGGGAAGAATCTGATAATGCCAAGTAGCCCCTTTCCCCTGCCTGACGGACTGCACTGCACACACTGGCTTAGAGCCCCTCTCCCATTCGCGGACAGGTAGCACTGCTGGTTTCCTCCAGCACAGGAAGGTCAAGCTCCAGAAAGGTCTGGCTGCAAACAAAAGCCAGGGAAGCTCATGTCTTTATGAACTTTTAGCAGCTTCTAGTTCTTTTCTTCTGTTTTGCTATCACCCATCACTAAAACAACATTTTAGTGTCATTTAGTCACTGCATTAACCAGGTTCTGCAGACTCAGAAAGGCAGACTCAGTCTAACCTGCTGAGTACTCACCCCTGGCACCCCAACAGGAAAGCACAGCCTAGAATGGAGAGAACAGGGGACTCATCCCTTGGAAATGCTACATGCCTGATGTCTACCCAACTCGTAAGAGAAATATTGCAAAGCAGTTAGAGACACTGAAGACTTACAATTGAGATGATCCTACACAGGCATATCAGTAACAGCGTGGAAGGACCTGATTCACAGCCCTGCAAAGGGTCTGGGACAGAGAACATTGGCAGCACCATGTCATGCCTGGCCTTTGCACGCTGTCTTTACAACTGGCACTCAATATCCCTGCAAAGTTGCCCACTTGCATTTCCTATCTGTATTATCCTCCACACCCATTTTATTCCTGATGTCAAAAAGATGCTGTTCATCTCCTCTTCCCGAATGCCAGCCCCCCAGTTCCACACAGCCATGAGCTGCTCATGTATTTCCATGCCTTTAGAAGTCCCAGTAAGGACACTCTAAAACCCAAAGGGAAACAAACCAGTACTGGATGCTCCTCAGATCATCAAAAAGACAGGGTAGAACTGTAACATGAGGCAGTGCTTTCTGCTACTGTGCCAGCATTATAGGAGGATTCCTGGTTTTTTTCTCTCTTCCTGGTGCTCCCTTACAAATCAGGCTCTCTCCCACCTGGTCCTCCTGTGACAAAAGTCTCGTTGCAGCTGCAGGGAAAGGCAAGTCATTCTGCTTGCATGGCTGCCTCTGCATTTCAAGCTTATTTGTATGAGACACTGCCACCCAGCACAATTTGCATACGTACCAAAGCGCCAGACCCGCACAAAGCGAAGCTGGAAAACCGTGTGGCTCTCCTGTCGGGAGAGGTTAATGGCATGGATACTTTGCAAGTGTTTACTGGGAAGTGCTTCCTAAGCCTCTGAGCTATAGAATTTGTACGTAAAAGGAGGTTCACCCTCTTTCCCCAGTCCCACAATCCTACTTGCTTCAGATTAACACGAGTGACCTCTACTTCACTTGAGCTTCATTCATCACCCAAGGAGCAGGGCCTGGTTTTGCTGAATTATTTCCCTGCCATCATGAAATGCTGTTCAGCTGCATTGGAGGGGACAAGGCTGCAGATGCAGGTGTTGGCTTCCTATAACATTAACCATTCAACACCCAGACAAGATTCCTATTTAAACCTTACTCAGATCAGGAGGGTTGCAGAAAACCATGACATAAGTACAAGATACTTGGACTTAACACACCAGAACACGAGGGCCAAATGTGATAAAGAAAACAGGGGTGAACTGCATCCTGTTAATTACATGCGACCACACACATCAGGGGACAACACAGCCCTGCCACGAAGCACCTCATCTCAGCTCCTCCTGCAGCTCCCTCCCTCTCTGTCCTCAACTGTGTCAGTCACCCAATATGCCCCACAATTGCATTTTAAGAGTGCATCAGAGGCTCTGGGATGGATGCTCTTTGAAATGGCTTAATATAAATTGACATATGAAGTGTCACTTCCAAATTAAGCCAGGCTGAAGAGAACCCTTCAGGACCTTCCTTCCCCTCCTCTCTCTCTTTCTTCCCCTCTCACTTTGCTTTAAAATAGGGCTTACATGTCACTCGCCTCTCTGGCCATTAATAGGAAACAATTCCTACCTGAAAGGTGTCTTCAGTTGCAGAGTGTAAGGGCAGGGAGGAGATGCCCTCATTTCCCCAGTCCTCCAAGAATAGCAGCCCAGACCGAAGTCCCTCCACAAGTCAGATCTCCTGTGTCAGACACAAACCCAAATTATTCTGGCACATAAACACAGATCCGTGCTGAAAGAATGGCCATTGGGCAATTAACAGAACGAGCATTAAATCTGTCTCTCTCCTTTGTTCTCCAGGCAGGCTGCAAGATTGACTGAACCCTTTTACTTGGGCAAACAAACATCAGGCCCAATCTTCAGCTGGCAGAACGTCACGCGGAGCCATCAATTCCTCTGTCACCCCGACAGAATTGTTCACCTATGGCTGCCAGCTGCATCAAAGCTCTTACTTGGTACCCACACCTCCTATGCCTTTAAATGGCACAATAACTCCCCACACCATTTTTTGCAGACCAGGGACAGATTTTCTCATACCTCTTTTTTTTTCCCCCATACCTTGCAATTCAGTTCTGGGTCTGCTGCCAGCTGGGTACCACTACCAGCCTTGCCCTCCTGCCTCCCCACCCTCTTCTGTCTCATGCACGCAGACTGTGCTGAACAGTTCTAAGTAAAAAGCCAGGTGCTTTCTGCAAGTGCCACAAGAGCACAGCAGAAATCCCTGTTGTGTCAGCCTCAGAGTGGGCACCCTGTGCAGCACCCAGGCTGCCTGGCAAATCCTGCTCCGCTATGGCCTAGACTGCACCGGGTTTGGGAGCTTCTGCTGGCATTTGCAAATAATCAGAGAGTTCAGACACGACTCATAAATACTGTATTTAAAAGCTGCACTCATAAGGACAGAGCAGCAACCTGCTTAAAGAAGCAGAGCCCTAAACTTAAAGTAGAGCAGAGGAGTATAAAGAACTGGTGGCAATAACCGTGCCGTTCTCGCAGAGCAAGGGGCACAGACTGTTTAAGCACCTCCAGCACCCAGACTGGCCCAACAAACATTCCACCTTTTAGGTCTCCCAAGAATTCTAAACCATTCCTTACTCTGCAGGGACAAGAATTTGCTTTTGCATTCAGTGAACGGGGGTTGGATTTGGGGTTTAAAAACCAAACCCATGTATTTACTGAAAATCACATGCGACTCTTGTGATGAGCAAAAGCATCTTAAACAGAACACAGAGGGTGTTGTGTGAGCCCGTCTTCGACACACGCACTCTGAACTCCAAAGAAGCCAGGGACTGATGGAGACTGGTAGGATAATCAGAATAAGGGAGATTCCTTCACCAGAGACCAGAGTAGCTGGCTTTTTTTAGCTTATCCAAACAGAGACAGAGAGGGGTCATCACTGCAGTCCAGAAATAACTCAAAGGCAAACACCAAGGAAGAAAAATAACTAGTCAAGATCTGTGACTAGAAATAAACAAAGAAGAATAAAAAGACTGTAAGTAAATTTGGACTGGAAATAATAACGTTTGGAAATTATAACATAAATTATAATGAGGCAGAAGGTACTTTCCAATAGAAACAATGGGAGAAAGAAAGTTCACCATCTTTGGGAGTTTATAAAGCAGACTCCAGGACATGACACCTGCAGTCACAGAGGCTGAATCAGGTGCCCTCGAGCTTTCTTGCTACACTGGGTGCTCAGCTCAAACCCAGAGAAGGGAAAAAAAAAAATAAATAGAGGAAAATGTCAACATTCACCACTGCTGTCAAAAATCTCCCATTAAAACTAGGCCAGAAAGGCAGCAAGCTCTGCAAGGAGGAATGCCCAGAGGAGAAAAATGGCATCTCAGTGAATTCAGCCTCCCTGATCATTTGTGCCTCTCCATCACAAACGCAGACATTTGCCCCATGCTTGCTCTCCGGGATGAATTGCCAGTCAGGATTTTTCTGTAGCACGTCTTCAGTGAGGCATCAGAAAACTCTGTCAAAGCTCCTGAAATAACTCCACCCAAAAGTGCTCTCTTGCAGCGAAACAAACTGTTGAGTGGAGAAGTGGTCAAGTTTTTCTGGACTCTTCTTTAGTCTCTGTAACTAGATCTGGCAGGAATCAGAAAGGAAGAGAAATGCTTTCATCTCTAGCTATAACTTTTCAAAGGAATTGTGCTCAGCTTTTTCCCCAACACTCTCAATCAACATTTGCAATTTATGGCCCAAGAGACGTGGAATGCAGAAAGTAGGCAAACACATAAAAGCAAGCAGAGTGTCTACTTCTTAAAATCTTCTTTAACATTTCACAACATGCAGTACAGAGAAAGAAAGAAAGAAAGAAGGAAACTCAACTGGCCTGCTATAGGCGAAACTATTTTTAAGGGTTTATTTTCTAATCTGAGAGAGTTGTAGGACAGCATAGCTTTTAAAAGAAATTAAAAACGGGTGACACCACACAATACTTATTCTCAGTCATTCAATACCTCAACTAAGGATTCAGCATTCCAGGTTTGACATGGCAGAATTATATCCTGGATATGATGCTTGATGCAGACGTTCTCTTCAGGGGACAGTGGTCTCTGGAGATCTATCCTCCCCTGAGAGCCTGGCAGTGCCACTGAATAACTATTTATTGTGACCAAAACAACCAGTGAGCTCATTCTTACATGCATAAAGCTTGCAACAATATCTTTAACCTGGGCCATGAGGTAAAAATCTAAAAGGAAAATGATATATCTAAAAGGAAACTTTGCTGAAGTGACAGGAGCGATTCGTGGGCTCAGAACTTAGACAGGCACTGAGCACCCTCCTGACTTGTGACTTCAGATTGGAACATCTGTGAAGCAGAGTCTGCTGCTCAATACCACCTTCTCCAGCCCTTTACACAACGATCCTATCTCCTCTGGGATCTAAGAGCCTCTGTACAGTAATTATTTAATTTAAATGGCATCAATTGAGATCAGATTTGCCTTAAGTTTGGCTCTTTCAGGAAAAAACAGAAAGCATCCATAGATGCACATTGTCTCTTCTGATGTCAGCAAAAATTTGGCTACTGATTTAATGAAAACCAGGATTCTTTGCCACATTTAATGCTCTGAGTGTCACTAAGTAAAAGTGGGACTGCTGCAGATTTCCCAACAGTTGTTAATCACAAGAGTTGTCAGTTCTAAAGACAAAAGCAGAATTGCAAACCATGCTCCTTGTAGAGTTGATGGTAAGTGGAGGAAAAAAAGGAGAATTAGTATTTCTCTGCAGCACTGGATGTTCCTAACAAACGCTAGAAACAGCAACAGTGTTCAGTGACAGACACAGCTTACTGCTCACGGGCTTTCTCACAAACTCATTTCTTTTACCTCTTTAGCCTTTATTTTACAAGATTTCTGCCTGGGTTTGCCCTGGCCCTCTGCAATCTGGAAGCTGAACAGCCAGTCACGGTGCAGCAGAGAGCCCAGGACACTAACCCAGAGAGACCTGGGCAAGCTCCCTGCTGTCTGCCAAAACCAGTCCCTCAGAGATCCCAGCAAACCCCTCTCCATCCCAGGGCTGCTCTGCCTGCCTGGTGGGCGAGGAAGCACCGAGTCTGAGAAGCAGACAAATACTCAGTGATCCTTTTGGCATGTTGTGGGGAATGAGAAGTTCATTTGTATTCACACAGGTTGAGTGGTTTGTGCAGCTCCTGCCACTGCTGTACATCACACACAGGATCAGACCGCGGGCGAGAGAGAAAGTGGGTCGTTAAGTTGCAGAAATTCAGTCAACCTGTCCAGATAGGAGTCTCAGGAGAACATTCCATTTAGATCGTTTCCTCAAGCCTCCTGAAGCTCTGTTTATGACTGATTAATCTAGACATACAGAAATGATAACAACCTGGTGAATCTGAGCATGCAGGAGGTCATTTTTAAAGCATCGTTATGTGCACGAGAAAGCTTTAACGCTCAGGACACCATCTTTATAATCAAGCCTCATCTGGCATTACCTACCATTGGGAAGGGTGTAGTAGGGGGAAGTTTGGTTTAATTCCCGATCTAATTAAAATTTGATTTTGTTCCAGCATTCAAAGCCATCTTCCATTTTAAAAGCATAACGATGCTTACCTGCAATTATGGATTAAGTCATTTTATCTAAAAGCAACTGCTGCACACAAGAAACTCCTGCACCTTGGACATCCTCGTGGAGAAACACGAATGACACATCTCTGGCACAGAGCTTGCCAATTCTGTCTCCTTCCAGCCCGGTTCTGATGTAAAATAAAAAATGACAAATGTGGAAAGCTCACAGCTTTGCAGGGCAAAGGCCCCTCTGTATTCCATACCTCACTAAACTTTGTGCAGCACGGACTTGAAAGTAAATCTTTGGGGTGGGGCTAGGGGAGGATGCTTAAATCTCTTCACAGTTGCCTCGTTCAGTTACAAAGTTATTCGCCTCCTTGTGAGAGCTACAGGGCAAAATACCACATCTTGAATAATTCAGGAAGTCAGCTTGAAGGACAGTAGCAATGCCTTCTCACTTTAAATCCTGTCTCCCTCTTCTCCATGCTGATCTCCCATGACTCCACTAAACATAAAGCAGCAGGCAATAAAAGACCCAGCCATTATACAGACAGCTGCACAAAGCCCTGCTCCCTGCCTTCTCCCCCCTGTGCCCATCAGGAATGACTCTCCACATCCATCCTTCTGTTCTTTCTGCTGACTCATGAATGAGAAGGGGAAAGCAAAGATTATTGATCTGATCTCCAAATTCAAAAGTGCAGAGCCTCTCCAGGCTCCGAGAGAGGAAATCCCCAGTAAGGTCGTGTCAATAGTGTCCTCTCTCTGCCAATACTTTGTAGAGTTGACAAAAGTTTCAAGGTTCCCATTATCACAGCTATGGGGTGAGATCAGAAAGTCTGACTGGGGTTTGTAAGTCCCAGTTTAACACATGTGCACCACAATTTATGAATGTGGTACATTAATGGCTGGGCTCAGCATTGCTAAATCAGTCCCTCCTGCTACCAGTATGAAGTAAAGACAGATAAATCAGAGCATTTCATTTAGGGTGATTTACATTGCAGATAAATCAATGGAGAGATTTGTTAACACATTGCAGGATCTTTTAATCTCTTTCTGGTTTTCCATCAATCAAAACTTTTTGAAATTACATCACCAAATCCCAGACCATAGGAGCAGGGCCATCACTCAGGTCTCAGGGGCAAAACCAGGCAGGTTTATGGTGCAGAGTGAATGGTTCAAAGCTGCGCCAGGGGAAGTTTACACTGGACATTAGAAAGCATTTTTCCTTACCAAGAGGGTGGTCAAACACTGCAACAGGCTTCCTAGAGAGGTGGCTGATGCCCCAAGCCTGTCTGTGTTCAAGAGGCATTTGGCCAATGCCCTTATTGCCATGCTTCAACTTTTGGTCAGCCCTGAACTGGTCAGGCAGTTGGACTAGATGATCATTGTAGGTCCCTTCCAACTGAAACAGCCTATTCTATTCTATTCTATTCTATTCTATTCTATTCTATTCTATTCTATTCTATTCTATTCTATTCTATTCTAT
>WTSP01007579.1:25771-42036 GCA_025331215.1 Actenoides lindsayi
ATTCTATTCTATTCTATTCTATTCTATTCTATTCTATTCTATTCTATTCTATTCTATTCTATTCTATTCTATTCAGCTTCTAGTCAGAGCATCAAAACACCATCCAGCCACTCATCTGAACCACTTCCATAGCTCCAGAACAGGACCCTTGAGGGCAGCGAGGCTCCAAGGACAACCTTCCTTCTGCATCTCAGGATGGATGATTTCTGGTCCTGGCTCCACCCTGGTCTGTCTGTTCCCCGTGACATTCTCAGTGCCTGTTTCCTCAGCTGCGAAGGGGAAATTAGGAAAGTGGCCACTTGGAGATGTGCTGATGACAAGTGCTCTAGATAAGTGATTTGTTCTTCAAGCATGACTTCTGATCGCAGTGGTTGCTCAAGTCTTTCAGCATATCCAGAGAAGTTAAGGCTCAGAACTAAGGCCTTCCTTATACTATGTCTCTCTGTTAGAGCTCACAGACTTTATAAATTCTCTCCCAAAAATGGTAACTTTGGTTTCTTGTGCAGAGCTGGTAACTTCTCCATCATAAAAGCATTCCAATTTAGTAAGAATCCGAAACACGAGAGCCAGGTGCACCTCTCTAGTTTCCACCTACAAGAAAAATCCTTTCTCAACAGTTAGGCCTTGGCAGCTACTGCTTTGCACATGAAAAATGACCGTCCTGTTTGACTAACCTGCTCCAGCTTTCGTGTCGTGGTGTGGCGCTGAGGAAGCAATACCAGAGTAATGTGCTCAGCAGACATGAAGTTGATTAGTGCTGGACATGAATCACTGTCTGACCTCTGCAGCCATTTATTTCGGCACCGATACCCATTTGAATTGATCTAAAGGAGCTACTTGCTGAAATGCCTTTATCCTGATGCAAATAGTTCTTATGTAATTCCTATTCAAACTAACGTGTGCAGTGCTCTTCAGGAAGCTGTTCATAAAGTCCTGTCTGTAGCAGACAGACAAGAAGCACCAGGGAATTAGGACTGACTCTAAAAGGCATTCAGTTGGAGGTTTTTTTCCCTTTCCCTTAAGCCCACATGGGAAAGGTTTGTGCTAGAAGGAGATGTCAGAGGGAATTGTCCCAGAGAGGGGAATGTCCCATCCTCTATAGAACAGGGACCACACAGCAACCTTGAGCCTCTCCCAGGGTGCAGAGATGGCTGGGATACAGCTGCACCCTGCCAGCCAAGAGGGATATTTCCCTCCGTGCCAGACAACCCCAGAGCTCATGTCACACACCGGGCAGTGACAAGGGGACAAACACCCCCTTCGCTGCCCTCACAAAAAACACCCTCCCTTCCTCACCCTGCCCAGAGCAAGAAAGGAATATAACTTCCACTCAGCAGTGCTCTGACTGTTGCACATGTATATAAACACACCCAGAACAGCACACATTTACATATATATATATGTATATATTTTGTTCATACACCTCTGTGTATATATACACATGCCCATACATACATATATATGCTGGACACAACTGTATGAACTGAAAGAGCTCAGGGCACAGGGGCAAGTGCTTTACTCTGAGACTTTCCAAGCCCAGAGTATCTGGTTGTTCCTTCCCCCTGTGGTCCAGCCATGCCAGCAGAGACAACATTATCCTGACTCATCTGTGCTTTCAACAGCACAGATAATTTTGATGAGGTGTCTGTGTGCAATAAAAGCACAAAGTTTTGCTAGGATCACTTTTCTCCCCAGCAGGAACAGTGAGAGAGCAGGACGTGCCGGTGTTGTCCCAGTGGTCCAAGCCCACACCTAGACTAATGTTATCCTTAATTTACTCTACAGGTATATCCAAGCAAAAGACATCAAAGAACCTTATTTGCAAGAACAATCCCCTTCAATCCCCTCATTATTTCAAGAGTTTGGCAATCTAACTGGATTTTGCCATTTTCATAAGAGTCCAGAGACACTTGCTGAGGACAAAGCAGAACTACAGTGCCATTTCAAATATTAGCTGATTAGATAACTTGTGCTTTTAAGTACACTGCATGATGACTGTCACATAAAACACACTGCTGCTGAGCTCCGCTGAGATCCAGGCCTTGCGTTAGCTGCACGAGCTGTAAGCCCAAGCCCAGTGTTGCCTTGGCTCTAGGGCATATTCAACCCCTTACCAAGTGCTAGCACCAAGTTCTGTCACCTCATTCTTGGAGTCTCTCCCACGATGGTGACTTGAGATCTACCCTTCCAATATTTATCCACACACTTCACACACCAGACTAGACACTACTGCAGCAGAGCTGTGGGTAATACACCTTTTTTTCCTATGATATTGTTATGAAGTAGGAGGTGAGATTATTCACATATTAGGCTTTCAGTCTCCAGGGAACTGCCTGTGGTTTCTATATTTATACTTTCAGGATTGTGACAGAAAATACCGCAAGTGATTTTGATCTTGAAAACTGATGCAAATTAAAAAAAAACCCTAATTCTGTGGCATTTCCACCTCATCTCCAAAGCTGGGGGAAACAGAGGTGCTGGGATTTTCACTCTCTTCCTTAAACCAAAAAGAGACAAGAAAGCAGCAGGAGGTCATCACACAAATGGCAATCATAAAATTGATCAGGCTATCAAACAACTGTCATCAAGGAGCGGAAAATAGATTAATGAGCATTCATTATTGACTGGGCAAGTAGCCTGGCAACAGCTCTCTTCAAACGCTGACCACAGCAGGATTCACTAATCATTTCCAAGCAGGACAGGACCTTTCTTAAGCCACTGGCCAGCACAGCTCTGGGATTTTGCTCTTCAGCATGTGGGGAAGATAAAACAAGACTTAGATACAATACTGGCTGTTGTCAAAGCACAAATATTCCAAAATTTGAATTCCCTCTCAACCTTCCATACTAGAGTCGAAATCCAATGGTAAGTGGTTAAAGACCCCCCACCAGACTAAACAGCCTTTCTGATGAGTTCAGGTGAGATAATGGGAGTGAAGTGGCTCCCCCCTCCCTCCCTCCCTCCTAGCTGCCACTGACTGCCAGGGTGGCTGAGCTAGTGCCTAGTGTCAGGCAGGCTGGCTGGAAGCAGCTTCTGGAGAGTGGGCAGATAGGCATCAGGGAAGGGAAGATGAGCAGTTTGTGTCTGATAGGAGGGAGAAGGTGAAGGGCAATGAAGAGATCTTCAGAGAGGAGAAAATGCAGCCATCAGTCTGGAGAGGTGACCTTTGCAGCACAAAGAGAAGTGAGGTAAAATGAGATTTGACAACTTTCATTGCTCTCTGAGAAGGATGATGCAGGGAGCTGAATCAGAAGATAGACTGGATCTGGATGGAAGAACTTTATTTGTATCTAGGCTTAAAAAAAAAATCTAACAAACAACAAGAAAGCCAGCAGCAGCCTCTCCATAAGCTCTGGATGCACCTGACAAAAACATCAAACAAAAAAATGTCTGAAGATAACCCAAGCACAGATCATAATTTAACCTAAGGCAGTGTCAATGATTCAAGTAACTCCAAAGCTCTACACTCACTGAGACAAAACACCATTATTAGCAAAGAAAATTAAAGCCATTTGCTCCGAGGATAGCAAGATCAGAATATGTGAAGAAACTGCGTTCTGCTACCCTAATACCATATATTTCCCTAAATACCAAAAATGTTGTATTCATTTGTCACAGAGGAAAACACCCTCTCTACTGCACTTTCATCAGTTCAGTCCTCCCCTTCCACACCTTCCTTATCAGCAGCACCTCTTCTCTAACCTGAGTGAAAGCAGAGGTAAAATACTTCTAACCAAAAAGATTAAAACCCATGAGACAATCCCATCTCTTGCAATTGTTTGCACTGCCAGCGTCCCCCTGACAGTCTCTCACAATGAATCACTGCCCAAAGGGGAGCTGTTCTGGGATGCTGACAGCTCACCATGTTGTGAAGTCCTGTTTGAGACCAATCTGAAAATAACGTTTCACCAAAGACCATAGAAAATGCCCCAGGATAACCTTTAGCCTAAATTATCACTTGAGGTCCCAATGGCTTTTACACACTCAAATAACCTCTTTCTAAAAAACCACCCTTCTGCTTCTGGCCTCAGATTTCCACAGAGAAGAAATTAATGAACTCAATCCCCACAGGCCTTTTTTTTTATTAACGGGCAAAATTCTCTCAGTTCCTTCACTGATTTTCCCGTAGCTACTAGACAACATTCAGATGCCCTTCTGCTTGTGTTAGCCATGTACAGCTAAATTTCATGTAATTCAATTATGAGTGAAAGCCATGGGAAGCCAATATGACAACTCCACCAGATAATCTGACACTTATCAGCCATGACTTCATCCACAAGGTCTTCTGCTCATTTTACTTCAAGATTCCCAACTGCCTCAGTCTGATTTGCTTATTTTAAAACAAAAGCAGTAATTTGTCTTTTCAGTCATGTCAAAGATTTTTGTATATAGGTAGAGATAAATGAAGGTTTGAGATATTATATTTCTTAAACAGCCCAACATTGGCTTTCTATACTGTTCAATTAGAACAAGTAAATGGTTAAGCTTCAGCACTAAGAGGGACATTAGTCTTGTTGAGTGCTTCTAATAGAGAGATGCATGCAAAAAACCACTGTGCAGTGCACAAAATATAAATAACTGAAATAAAATAAAGCTATATAATTATACGGCATTTTAATGGGATTTTATAACTATATTGCATTTTAATGGGATTTGGGCAATTAACTCCCTTCAGCTCTTTGCAAATCCCTGCCTCAGGCGATAACCTTGTGCCGACGTCCACCCCAAAGCAACGTCTAAAACAAACTCCAGGGTGAGTTCTGTCTCCAGGGAAGTGCAGCCACCTCGTAACGAAACCCAGTCACTGCTGACCCATGATGGTGGCTAGCACACAGAGCAGGAGAGCTCTGTTTAGCCACAAACCAACAGGGGATTTAACCACACAAGATGTAATGCCCAGTGCCTGGGACAAGTAGCCCCATCCCACCTGTTTTCTTCTGCTCCACAGTCCAGCAAGGTTGGCTGAGAGGGAAGAGCATCATTTCTTCAGTCACTGATGCCACATCTTAAATCAATATGGAGGGAGATGTTGCCTTGGGAATATCCCCACTGAATAGTGACCTGGGCCAACCTGTTTCTCTTTGAAGAGCTGGAAGGGCAGGATGAGTTCCCAGACATAAACTTAGGGGTCAGGAAATCTAAATTCTTCCTGGGAACTACATTTCTAAATAAAACCATCCTTTCAGTGCAGTGCTATTTATAAGGGCTGCAAATTTATGCTGCTCATTCCCTGTTTAGTTTAGCCTTTTTCTAATATTCATTATCTCACTCCTGACTTCTTGCTGTCTGCATATCCATTGTCACCTCTCACTTAGGAGTGACTCATTCTTAAAAGGATTTAGTCAGCTGTGAACAGCCAAGCGAAGCACTGTGCATGGCACAGCCGGGGAAAGAGGAACTCTAGAAATGTCTGGACAGATCTATTTAGAGAATCTCCCCAGCAGACAGAGCAAGCAGGCAGTCCCAGTAACCCACCTGGACTCCTCAGCAATTTTACTCCCAGAATTTAGGGTCAAATTATTGCTGCTGTCACACAGACTTCAAACTGAGTAAAGGTGTAGGAGCCTTCCCCTCCACTCTGTCACTGCCCATCGTGGCCCTCCAAAGCAGCAGCTATTTATCTCCCCTTCTCCTAAGCACGAGAAGCAAAACGGAACATTTTTCCACCTGTCCAGCAGTAGTGTCCAAAAGAGGAAATTTGACCCTGTGTGACCTGCCCTGGGTGATCCTGCACTGGCAGGGGGGTTGGACTCGATGATCTCTAGAGGTCTCTTCCAACACCTACCATTCTATGACCCACTATCCTGTTCTTCTACATGCCATGAAAAAACCTTCCCTGAGGAGCTCACCATCTTTTGCCCTTTGTTGGAGCTGGTGGGGCTTGTTCCTGGCTGGGCAGGAGTGTCTTCTAGCAGGACTCATCTGAAAACACAGCTCCGTCAGATTTCATCTCCTCAGTTTATGATGCCTTCTCCTCTGGGGAACTGGCTGGGTAGGGGGCTCCCAGGTGAGGAGAACTGGGTGGGTGGCTCACTGGGAGGCTGCTTATGGCCCAGGAGGTCAGGAGAGATGAGAGGCTGCTACTGGGGCTTGAGGGAAGAGCGCGCTGTGCAACCCTTCCATCTGTGGGAAATGAGAAGCCAGCCTCAGAGTCCAGGATAGCTGGATGTCCTCTCCCCTCAGCTCTGTGCTTACTCACTTGGGAAAGGAAAAGCAAGCCCTATATGAAATGAGAATTTACTTTAAGGTTTAAGAGTGTGGCTGCGGATCACAGAGGTGTCCAAAACACTGTGCTAGCAAAACTCATCCAGCTTCCTCTTCAAATGAGCCTAATAAAGTGGGAAAACCCTGTCAGGCTGAATAGGCTGTAAGCTGGCGATGTGCACATTTAGTCCCCAACAGGGCTGACTGTCACGGTGCAGTCACAGGCAGCACAACCGAAGACGATGACAAGTCACCACAACACCTTCCCTTTCTGTGGCGTAAGAAGTGCCCCGGCTTTGGCTGCTTTTCGGGTTTTGTTCAGAAGGACAAAACAGCTCCACCTCTTTCTTCACCACACCACCCACACCCCCTGTGCCCGGATGGGCTGGCTGTGCACCCAGTTCAGCCAGGCATGGCCACCAGAAGGTCAGCTCTCCCCGTGACCAGCCTGCCAGATCCTGGGAATGAAAAGTCAACTCTGCCTTTCAAATTTCAACCTGCAAAACAAGGCCACCCCACAAAAACCACAACCAAAGAGAGATAAAGGATGGGAAAGAGCAAAGATTCACCCCGTTCTTCTACCCTTCTTACCAGAAAAAGACCTAAATCAGAACTGGTTTTGATCGAGGCCCCGTTATAGCTGAAAGCAATACATTTGAGGGACAGAAAGGCAGACGGATAAATGGTTGTACTTTTGGCACATCCTGCTTACAAATGCACCACAGAGTAAGTCACCCCAAACCAAAGCAGATGCCAGCAGAGCTGGTATCACGAGAGCAACACTGAATCCAGGCCCTGGTTCCAGTATCTGCACCAGGACAAAACACTGCACAGCGATGTCCGCACCAGTCCAGCAGCTGGGACTGTGCTGATGTTTCTTTCACCTTCCCGTCGCTCATGTCTCCTGGCTAATGATACTCCTCACAAAAAAACCAAAACAACAAAAGAAATAGTTTATTCAAAGTCGAAAACTAGAATGTTTGATGGAACCAGATGATAAGAGTATCAGAAAGTGAGCGTTGCATCTGCAAAGAGGAGCATTTCCCTGCAGAACTATCTCCAGGAGCAGTTTTTATCCAGTTAACAAAGGGGAACAAACTGTTGCTAGGCCATAGGAATTTGCTTAGCCAATCTATTTGGATGTCGCTTCCGCAGCTTTCGTTACAAGACGCTGGCAACATGAGTTCCCTCCTGAAATCTGTAGGTTCAGACAAGAAATATCCTGGTGTGGATCAAAACCGCACGCGATGGCAACAGTTACCAGCCAAATTACACAGCAGCAAAACAACTGGACACACAGTCAATCAGATCATGAAAATAAAACCTGCTTAAAAAAATCTTAAAAACTCAAACCAAAACAATAACAAAATAAACAAAACAAAACAAAAAAATAAGTTGATTTTGTTGCATGCCATACAGCTCAGATTTCAAATCCTTAAGGATTTGTCAACAAGGTACAAGCTCCACCGCATTTCCAAAACAAAATATAACTGAGGAAAATCACCCGTATTACAGAAACAGAAAGATGTAAAAAAACCCAGGGAATGGAGAACTCATTTCTTAAATAAGAGTTCTCTAAGAGTTTTCAGCTTGCTCCAGTCACAGCTGAGTATGTGTCAGGCAAACCTCATGGATAAAAGATGGGACAGAACCTGGATCAACCTATTTCTTCTTCTCCCTGTTAAGAGTAAATTTACTTTTCACAACCTAAGTGTAGGAAATTGAAACATACTGGGCAGGGAGCTCAACAGGGAGCCCCTATTCCCACTAGTGCTTTTCCTGCTGTTATTTGTAAAGGCCTAGGAGAGTCCCACAAGAGCTGATAAATCTCTTCTCGCAAACCTATGGTATTAGGAGGAAATCCCTAGCAGTCTGGGGTGTAGGTCACATCACAAAATGAAGTAAAACCTTGTACAAGGTGCTTTCAGACTCTGAACAGTGGTTGTCTCACCACAGCATTAAGAAACGAAAACTCCTTTGCACTGTTCTTTTGCAAAAGGCCCATCTCTTTGGCATCAAATCACACAGAATCACAGAATCATTCAGGTTGGAAAAGACCCTTGCGATCAACGTGTCCAACCATTAACCCTACTCTACAAGTTCACCCCTAGACCATATCCCCCAGCACCACATCCCAGCGATGTTTAAACACATCCAGGGATGGTGACTCGCCCATCTCCCTGGGCAGCCCATTCCAATATCTCACCCACCCTCCTGGGCAGCCCATTCCAATATCTCACCACTCTCTCCATGAAGAATTTTTTCCTAGTGTCTCGTCTAAACCCACCTTGTTTCAGCTTGAGGCCATTCCCTCTGGTTCTGTCACTAATTACCTGAGAGAAGAGACCAGCACCAGCCTCTCTACAATGTCCTTTCAGGTAGTTGTAGAGAGTGATAAGGTCTCCCCTCAGCCTCCTCTTCCTCAAACTAAACAGACCCAGCTCCTTCAAACGGTCCTCATAGGATCTCTTCTCCAGTCCCTTCACCAGCTTTGTTGCCTCCTCTGCACCCACTCCAGCACCTCGAGATCTCTCCTGTACTGAGGTGCCCAAAACTGGACCCAGTACTCGAGGTGAGGCCTCACCAGTGCTGAGTACAGGGGGACAAGCACTTCCCTATTTCTGCTGGTCACACTATTTCTAATCCAGACCAGGATGCCGTTGGATGCTGTTGATTTATTATTCCTAAAGAAAAGCAGCATTGCATGTGCATCACATTGCTCTGGGATCGCTTTGCTACTGGACAAGACTGAAGGATCAGTGAGTAAGTTTTTCTTAAATATTTGACAGCTGGAAAACTTTAAACTGGACGTCCTTAAACAAAACAATAAAATAATGCAATAAATAAATTCTGGGTTATAACTTTCTTCTTTTGTTTCTTTATTGTATGTCTTTTATCATGGCTTTATTGTCTCTCTTTCACAGTTTTATTTTCTCAGTTGGTTGGAAGACTACTTACTTCGCTGTTTAATTCTCTATGTCCTCCCCCTTCCCCAGGCATACCTAGGCTGCTGTGTTTATGCATCTCTGTTTCTCTAGAGTTAGGTCACAAGCTTTATTTATTACACAGGCTTGCTTGGATACCAGACAGATAAGGTGAGAGAAGTGTTTTTTTGTCAGCTGAGACACACTGCCTTGTGATGAGCAGCAAAAGGCATATTAAACTGACTTATGACTCTGAAAACATGCCTTCTTGTCAGAGAGATGATACTACTTCTTTCTTTCCAAAAGTGTTCTAAGGCCTAAATCACTGATATTTGCAAAGTGTTTTTTGATTCTCCTTTGAAAGAATTATACTATTCTGCTTGGTGAGAACAAAGTTTGAGAAGTTACTTAGAATTCTGACAGTTGCCCTCCTACTGAGGACTCAGCCAAGCCTAACACAGAGCACTACAACTTAAATTGCTAAAACACTTTTCATTGTTACACTTAGTGAATCACAGTTTTGCTTTATGCTTCTTTCTGCAGGAGCACTGACATAATTTGAAGCAACAGCTACTTTAATGGGATGTAATGAGCAATTAATGAGTAAAATAATATCTGTGGTGTTCATGGTAACAGCATGTCATTGCTTCTTTGTTCCTGTTCTCATCATCTTCTTGAGCATCTGACCTATAATCAGTTTTCTTTTCATGCTTATCTACAGTACCATTACTTCAGGCAAGACCTCATAGTCCCTTTTAGCACAGAGAAAATTCATAGTCTGAAGAATTAAGCGAAAAGAGAATAACATGATTTTCTTGATGTGACTAGTTTTCCTCACATTCCATCTCTGTTGATAGCAATGACATCCTTAACTAACTTCTGGCAGTCTCCTTTTCCTCACAGTAGTGTTTACAAATTAAATGTTTCCTTCCAAGCTGCAGTGTGTCCTGAATTCTGCAGTAGCATTTGCAAATATGTAGTCGTGAACTTTTTAAAGTCCTGTTGACTTTTAGTGTATTCCATAGGACCCCATGTTGCAATGCAGTTTTGAGAATCCCTTTCCTAAAGTACTTGGCCGGTGGCAGCTTGTGACAGCTCTGACGGGAGGTAATCACGAGGAGGAGGTGTCAGGAGTCCAGCTCCTCTCCTTGTCTTTGTATGGCACCTGCTTGCTCCATGCTGGGTTGGACAAAGAAAAGGGCATTTGCCTGTTCTTATGTGGAGTAAGGGTCAGAATAGTCTTTTCCATCACTCTAAAATTCTGAAGAGGAAAAACCAGAAGCTGGGAGGAAATATTTCAGATGTAACTTTGTTTCAATAATTCAAGATTCTCAGAGCTATTTATTTTCACTCCCCAAATGGTGTTTGTCTTGAGAACTCAGGGGAATCAGCTGACTTCACTTTAGCCTCAAGGTGTATTAAGGTTGGTGCTCAAGAGAAGTAACTGCACTGGAAATCAGGAAGTAATAAATCAGTAATTATTCTAGATTGTATTTTTTAGCTTTCTACAGCATCAGGAATTTGTTTTTAACAGCGAGGAAACTACATTCATCAATGAACTTTAATATTCCTGAGAATTCCAGTTTATTTTAGTAAAAGATGTCAAAGTTAGTTCATTATGATTACATACTCTATTTCTGTACTATAGAACAATAATATGATATCTTTTTCAGAGGCTTCCTGGGGAGGAAACAATACAGTGAAATGTAACTACAGATTATCCATAGAGATGATTGATGCTGCAGTGCTCAGATATTAATACAGAGTAGTCCACCAGGACAGTATTATACTGCTAAAATTCCAATTTACCTATAACACCCAGAAAGAGGGGAAAAAATATTTCTTTAAACTCAGGCAGATTAACTCTTTTTTTTTTTTTTTTTTTTTTTTTTTGTCAAGTTGTAGCATAACTGTGATAAAGGCAGGGCCAAAGTTCTTACAGTGTAATGTGGATGCCCCTTATCAAGTGCATCTTCATGGGATTGCCTAAGTGTGAAGGTAAGCAGGTGTACAGAGTTTTGGACAGATGAATGGAGAGGTGAAGGTTCAATCATAAACCTGGAGCCAGCTGCATTGTGTCAGCTGTAACATCGGGCTGTAGTTTTTGAAAGCTTGAGAAACTTACAGGCTGTGCGTTGAAAGGCAGAGACATGCAAGGGGGAGGAAAACTCTCCATCCTTTATCCAGACGATGGTTTGCTGCCATTTGGGTAGGCTTATATTTTTATTGTTCTCGCTGTAACTGTGGCTTTGCTTATTATGGTTTGAGTGCATGTCAGGAGAGTTGGAAACTTCTGAGCATAAAAACAAATATTCTTTGAGAAAGGACTTGGCCAAGCCTGTGTTTTCTTTTCATGCATGGAGGGAGAACACTGAAAAGATATGTGAGGATGGAGCAGCAGGCCATGCAGATTTACCCAAACTAATTTTATACTGGAGGATCTGGTTTGCATTAAATGTCACTGTGGCAGAGTGTGTGGGTGTTTGGAACGAATGATAACTCTGAATCTTTGTGTCCTGGTACCCACAAATTCTAAGGCTTTGAAGCACTTGATCATGTGTCTCTTTTTAGCACACCAAATTGTAGTTTTATTTTTTGTTTCAAGCTTTTTGTGCTTAATCCATGCCTTTGTCAATCCTTCCCTGATAATCAATATTATTTTGCTTTCCAATTTTACTTTTGCTTTTAGAGAAAGTGAAGCAGTGAAAGAAGCCTGTGTGGAGACGGGGTTTATGTTACCAAATGCGCAATAGACAGACTCCTTTCCCTATGTTGAGAGATCACAGGAAAAGACTTCTTAGAGTTCAAGTTGTTCTACTTCTGCTAATTTGTCTGCTCCTATTCTTCATTTTAGAGTACCCTGAAAAATCTGTTTCTCTTCCTTACAGAAGGAGGTTTATCTTACTTCGATAAAATCTGTTTTCAGTAAAATCCTCTTGCTGTCCTGGTAAAATTTTCCCACTGTGTTGATCTATGAAGCTGAACTACTGATTTGATAAACTGTGATGAAAAAGTAATTTGTCTCTCTGGAATAAAGGTTAACTGTCTGCCAGATTTCACTGTTCCAAACAACCATACTTTGCCCAGAGAAAAATGAGGTAGAGGAAAATTGAAACCTGATAAACCCATCTTTTCCTCCCATTAATCATAAGGCTTAACTGGTTTTCCTGAATGTGAGTCGATCCTTTCTCAGGTAAGGTGAAATCTGAGTGTATAGATTCAGAAAAAGAGTGATCTCCTCTTAGTAACTATGTCAAAAAGATGAGTGCTGAGTTGATGCTTCCTTCTGAGGCATACACAGATTGAGAGTGCATCCATACTGTCTGGAATGCTGCATTGCACATAGAAGTTGAAAGGTATGCTGTGAAGTCCTCCTTTGCTCTGAATGGGCTGGTTTGCCTATGTGATACCATGCAGGTCATGCAGATACCCTAGCTCGGTTTCCTGAAGCAGTGAAGCAACAGCCATATGTCCCTGTGTTCGCACTAATTCTCCTGGAGCTGCATCCAGGTCCCATAGGCAAGCCCTCAAGATGCAGCCTGCTGAGTTACCTTCAGGTGTATTGTATTATGTCCTAAAAGTATTTCCCAAAACCAGTATCACTTAACAGTCATTCAGGCCTTGATATGTTGCATGTTTTCATGCAGAGAAAATATTCAGATAAATAGTTTTTAGAGATTACTTATTTTTCTGACAAACACAGGAAAAAAACTATTTGCAATAAATATTCCCTTGCAAAGGCAGTAAGTGGAGGTGGGCTGACAGGAAAGAAGATACAACGTTTTGGAAGTTTGCCTATAGAATATTAAATAGGGTTTCCACTGCAATACACACTAACTTCATTAGGTTGAATAATGTATAGTAGTTGTCATAGACTTGTCATTTTATGGTTATAGCTTGCATGTCTTAGGCACATGAAATGTGTTTTGTTTAAAGACAGATCATTTCTATAATAATTTGAACGTATTTGGTTTTAAGCAGGAATAAGGCTGATATTTTGAAAGCGTCTTTTGGCACAGATCATATGCACACGAGGTAAAGGTCATGCTGGTCAACAGAGACAACTTTCGATTCATTTAAAAACTTGAAGGTGGAATATCAGCTGCTAGTATTTGTCAAGTGATTGATTAGTTTCTTAGTGATAAACACGAAAGAAAATCTTTATGCTGCAAGCAGTTTTGTCAAGTAGCTTGGAGAGGCTTCATTTGATAGATAGAGCCTTCAGGGAACAACATATTAAGGAATCAATTATTGTCCTGACTAGAACTTAGCATGAGTTGATCATTAAGCAACTCTACTCATTAATTCTCAGCAGTCCATCTGCCTTTTTTTTTTTTTATGTTCATATACTACCTACTTTTTGCTCTAATCACCTACAAAAACTTGAACTGAGAATTTAACACCAAACATACTGGTCCCAATAGCTCCACATTTTTTTCCAGAAGTATACAAGGACTTGTAATTGTCAGGTGGAACTGAACAATTTTTAGACTGGGAAGACAAAAGAGTTATTTACAATTAAAAAAAGACTTCTCTTGTGTCACTAGCAAGTCACCATTCTTGCTTTCTGTCTTCTGTTAACCTTTCTTCTCAGGTTAACATCAAATCTGGCACAACTGTTTGAAGGTGGGCAAGGAGGTGTTTTGTCTGGTCAAACCATAAGGAGAGCAACATTTGCTGCATTTTCTTATGGACTATCTTTTTGTAAACAACCTTAGAAATGATTTCTGCTTTTTTGACCCTTTGGGTTCAGGTTCTTGTCCAGAAATACTTTGGGTTTCAGCATAAGGGACAATACCTGGCCATTTAGAGTAGCAAAATCAAAGGCAAAGAATGAAAACAGTTTGCCAGCAAAGATTATGGAAATCTCTAATTGTCTTAAGTACATATAGTTAATATAATTATATATATATATCTCCACAACATAAGGTCCATAAATATCCATCTCTTCTATGACCTTAAGTGGCTTGTAGTTTGGGCGGGTTTTTTTTTCTTTTTTTTTGGGGGGGAAACATAGAGTGAATTGTACACCAGTGCTTCAGTTTTTCTTTTCCAGACAATTATTTTGGACTAGGACTCTCACCTTGGCCTTTTTGGTTTACCAAAGAGATACCGAGGAAAATATTGCATTTGCCAATAATTATGAGATGAGGGTCCCAATAAAATATAAATCCTCTCTTTACTTTGAGCGTGGCTTTGAAACTTTATTGATCTTAACATTGATTTTAAAATAGAATCTTCCTATTTTGAACAACATGCCAAAGTTCTCTGGGAAATTTAAAATACCGGGTTTTGTATTCATCAGTGACTCTCATGCAGCTATCATGATTGATGAATTTGATTTACTTGAAATTGCTGACAGGAACCGTTTTTTGTACAAAATGTTCTATCTCAGTTTAGAAAGTGGGGGGACAAATGTGAGCCATAGCTTATACCAGTGGTGGAACACGTGCCTCTGCAGCATACCTTCACCGTGAGAGACAGACACTTGCTCTGGAGTTCCAAACTTTGTGAATTTGGCTTTAAAATACTAGTGTGACCACTCAGACTGCTCATCACAGTAACTAATCGAGGCTAACCATGCACAATACAGTTCCTTCAGAAGACAAGTATAATCCCTCAGTATGAACTGATGCCAGACTTTTCTGCTGTGGGTAACATAGGGATCACTGTTTAGTAAATTTGTTATATGTCTTCTTGTCAGTCGGGAGGGAGAGCTCTGAGTACATTTGTGATAATATATTCTTGTCATCTTGAGAAGTAGAACTCTAAAAATGTTGTCACAGATGAACTTTTGCAAATGTTTTTTTTATATGGCCACAGCTATAGCAGGTTACATACACAACGTTAGTCTTGTGCCTTATTCTTTGTACATAATTCTGGAAACACCTGGAGAAGGAGAAGTTGGAGGGTGTATATCTGAGGAGGGGAATGTGAAGAAAAACATGCAAGTTGCTGTTTCATGGTGAGCCATTTGAGTGAGATCTGTGAGAGATGATTAATATTTACTCACTGTTCGCAATAAGCAGCATACACAGAGGAACATCGGGTAAGATCGATGCTCCTGTTATGCTTCTTTGTAAATTGGAAGTAACTCAGCTGAAGGAAGTTTCAATCATTCTATGAAAAGGAGATATTATCTTACCTGAACACATTATGTCTGCTAAGTCTATAAAACAGCCAATCTGTACTGACAGTTCACCAGAAAAGCTACTCCTGCCCCATTTATTTGCCAAAGGTTCTTCTTTCACTCCCTAAATTTGTAAGAATTATCAATGTACTCAACAGAGTTCATTGTAGTCTCCTTTCCATTCATTTGTGTTAAGTGAAGCAGGAGATCTACAGCAATAGTCAAACCTCTCTTTCTAGCCTCTGTGTTATGTTTTTAAAAGGAATAGAAAGAATTATTGTTTTTCTTGGTTTTTTGTTTGGTTTTGGGGTATTTTTGTGTTTTGTTTTAAATACAAAAAATATCCCACTGATTTTTTAATGAGGAATCCACTTAAGAGGAGTTAGTTTTAAATTGTCTATTCTGGAGTGCATTTTTTATATTGATAATAAAAAGATACCGTATATTGAAGTTTTAAATTTATGTTCACAGATTAGTTCTGGAAGCAGTTAAACAGTAGCTAACAGGGGAGAAAAGCGGTGATGTGTCTGTCACTTCTTTATTATCTGGCCTCTTGAGTGTAAAAGGAAGTAGTTTTGTTTCTGTCTATAACCTGGCTGGGCAGACAATCTCCCGAAATGTCGTGTAACGTTCTTAGATCTCCAGGTACAAAAAGATGTCAATCGAAACTCAGTTAAATAGTAATCTGACTTCTGCATTGCTGTATTTTGCTGTATTTTTCTAGGGGATTCCTCTCTCTTGCTTTTTCTGGTTGTCATAGATTTCCACAGAAGTGTTTGCAACTTGAGAATTAGGTTTTTTGCTGACAGTCACCACCCTCGAGTAGAGTCTTTATAAACATTTTCCCATCTGTGTGACAGCACTGTTAAAAACACATATCCTAAAACACCCATGTAGTGGGTCTGGCCGAGCTGCTTTTCCCCATCCAGCCCTCACACTGCAGCACTGGGAGCTGGAGGGTGTTGATAACACCCCTGTGTTATCACTGCCAGTGCTCACACGGCACC
>WTSP01007580.1:0-30463 GCA_025331215.1 Actenoides lindsayi
AATTTCTTCACCATGAGGGTGGTGAGACACTGGAACAGGTTGCCCAGAGAGGTGGTGGAAACCCCATCCTTGGAAGTGTTTAAGCCCAGGCTGGATGGGGCTCTGAGCAATCTGCTCTAGTGGGAGGTGTCCCTGCCCATGGCAGGGGGTTGGAACTAGGTGATCTTTAAGGTCCCTTCCAACCCTGATAATTCTATGATTCTATGATTCTATGCTCCTTTCCTTAGCATATCACCCTAGCATTCTTAATCTACAGTTCCTGTTCAAAGTTGTGTTCACAGGGTCCTGTACAAGATTAATTAATCTTGTCTAGTTCCTCTCTAAATCTATTTGTATATCATATATACACATTTATATAGCCCTCAGTGCTACAGCATTCTAGTACCTCAGAAACAGCCCTAGATGCGCCTCAGAAATCTCATATATGAATGGGTCAGTTCTGCTTGTACTCTCTCCGCATGCAACGTAGATCTGTAAAATGCCTCAAGAGTTAAAAAAACAAGGGACATGAAAATAAAGACTTGATTTGAAAATGTCAAAATGCTTCATGTTAATGTTGTTGAACTAGAATGGTTTGATGTTGCATTCAAAACAACAGGTTTTGGTGTAGAAAGGAAGCAAAATTAGAAAACAAAACTGAAAGTAGTTTAATTACTCACAACATATTTTGGTTTTGTTGAATGAATCATCAAATTGTTTATGTTGTTTTCATCTGAGATTATAATATTTGTTTTGGCTTAATTAAAGCTATTTGTTTCCAAGAGTGGAGGAGGACAGGGTAATTTTTACTGTTCACCTGTGTGCCTAAACCCCTGCATTTATACACGTGGTCCACTCTCACTCTGTGCCCTTTCTGAAACCCTTAAAAACCCCCTGGTTTTGGCCTCCTGGCCCTCTAGATCCAAATACCTCCCAATGGTCCCTCCCTTAGCTTTGACTCTGTCACATTTCCCATGAGTCTTACATCTCACCAGCATGTTCCCACAGCCCTTGCCTTTGATTAATGGGCTATTGCAAATGTGGCAGGTGTCCTTGGACTAACCTATGGTCATTACCTATGCTGCTTGAAAGCACACAAGAGTTTATTTTAACAAGTTTGTTTGCACAGAACTGATTCTTTCACAATGGTTTCTGTGCATAGAGGTCATTTTACCATTCAACATTATCTATGATGCAACATTTCTGAAGTAGAGGCCTTTGTTTGGCTTTTGGCAAGGAAGAATAGGACAACAACAGCACTGGTAACAATTCAGCTTTTAAAAACTGTGAGTAAGAAACTGCCTTATTTTTATCCTTGAATAATTTAGATAACAAACAGAGCAAATTATGCCAACAAGCAGCTACCTAGTGAGTTAATTACCTGTGTATTTTCTAGTTTGAATTCATCAACAGTCATACCACCGTAAGTCAAAGACAGGAATGAACCTTTTATGTTATTGTCTGAAAATGTACAGCTTTTGCCGTAAATGAGAGAGAGTTTGATTGACTGACTGCATCACAGTCTGGTGGTAAAGAAGAGCTGTGAGGCTTTTTTCACTGCTTGGGAATTGACATCAAATGCTGATGGTGTCATTCCTATCTGAACTGGAAAATCTAACTACTTCATGCACATAGGTACAGAGGGGTAGAATTCCACCTCTTTGTTCGTAACGTCCAGAAAGGGCAGGTCACACTGGAGCTGCGAGTGTGAAAACATGTAGCATAATAGGGAAATAAAGCATTAGTGACTCAAATGCTCCTATAAATACTGCAACTGAATAAAGAAAAAAGGAATTGATGAGGAATATGCTCCACACAATCCTCATAATGACTCTTCATTCTAAATAGACTTATTTTTTTAACTATTCTAAAGTGACCCAATAATATATAAGACTTGCTTTGTTGCAGGGAACATGTATGTATTTTTAAAGACCGTTCAAAAGGCTGTACTTGTTCAAGAGGCCGCTCTGTCAACAAGGCCATTGGTGTAATTTTTTTTGTATTTTGCAAGATTCAGTAAGTCTGAGTGCTCGTTATGAAAAAGATTTTATATGGAAGTTCAGGTAGAATTGAGTGCTAAAAGTGATCTACACTTTCTTACAAACAATAACTATGTGTATATTTGTTCACTCAGTACCCTTGAGATCGGTGAGCTCTGATGTATATAGCCTTCTTTCCTGAAGAACTTTAATTCTCTAGTGCCTTCTGTTGAAGATATCACAGAAGCTGAGAACTTTTATTCTATTAATCTTGCTTGCCCAAAATGCTAAGTATGTCCTTCAATCTGCATGGTAAGACTGTTTCATGCTTTGTCAGTAGTGTGCATCTAAATGACATCAAGTCTGATAGAAAGGCAATCTCTTCTCTGTGAAAGCTATAGTGTTACAGACTGGAGGAGGTGGATCATCTTGCATTAAGGCACTAGATCAAAACTCAGAAGAGATAGCTTACATTGTTTACTCTTTCTCTGAAGCTGTGATCTTGTCTCACACCCCTCTGTTTTACAAGGATGTTGTCAGGAGGGATGCTTTGCACCTTTGTTCAGATACTGTATAAGGACTATAAAATAGCATAAAAATTGTAACTTCAGCTAATTGTCCTAGCAAATTCAAGTGGATCTTCCTATAATCTTTCCTTGCACCCAGGCCAGCCAAAAATCATGAAAGCAGAGGAATTCTAGTTGATGTGCTGATATTCTTCCCAAGCTGAGAGGCTGAACTACCCTTTTCATTCCTTGTAAGAGAAACATTCAACAGTGTTGATCTATTTCCACTATACTTTTTTTACCATTATGTTAGCTAAATAGAGAGCTGCTACCTTCATCATTGTCACAACAGGTGTTCAGTAAAGATCCAATCTAATGAAGCTAATGAAGCTCATGGAAGACTTTCCACTGATGAAAAGAAAAACATCCTCAGAAGTTTCTGTATCCTCCAGCCCATTGTCCTTAATCATGGGCAATCTGTCCTGCTGCCTCAGCTTGGGATTGAGAGGGTTTCAATGGGAGAAGACATGTATGAGTAGTCCAATAAAATCTGAAATAAGCAACAAGTAATGAACACTACTAAGAAAGGCAAATTTATGGGGGCAAAATAAACAGTCTGAAATTAACCCAACCTGTTCTAAAAGGCAGGAGTTGCTTTTCAAGCTAGATTTACTTTTCTTACTTTAGGGTTTGATTTTATATGACTCAGAAAACAGAAGAAAAGAAAAACACCTCAACAGTTGGCATTGGTGTGCTTTGTGAGCACACTGGACATGTGCTCTTCTCTGAAATTCTTGTGCTTGCCTTTCAAAGAGAAAAAGATGATGAGTGTTATATCTTAAATTGTTCTGTTTATGCCCTCCGTCCAAAGGAACAGCAATTTGCAGTCCTTCCTCCTAGGCACATCTCAAGTCTGGAGTTGCAAACTCAATGGCTCCTTCCTTGAACTTCCCAAGCATCCCTCTTCCATCTTCTCCATCTACTCCTTTTGAGTGAAGGGTGTAGCATAAGACCTTGGGGAACACTCAAGCAGTGCTATGGCTGCCACGCATTTTAATTTTCTCCTTCAGACTGGGCGCCTCTGTACTTTCAGTCTTGAATATGAGTCCCCTTTTACTCTCTGCTACCAACAATTTTTGCCAATCTACCTACAGAAATTAGAACATGCAAAGCAAATAGTAAAAGTAAAGTCAGCTCTACACTGATTTGTGGTTTTGTTTCACATCCTCTGCCTTTCTTGACACTGAGACAAGGTGTCAGTACCTGTCAGTAGTCCCCAGAACATTCTTCCAGAGGAAGAAAATTTCAAAATTGATAGGAGGGTTATCTAGGTCTCTTACAATCTGAAAGTAATTTTCTTCTCATCTTCACAAAAGATAAATTACTGTAAAAACAGGTACCTAATCAGTAGTAGAAAAACTGAGGGTATCAAGATCAGGATCCCTAGTTCCAGCCATCAAAGTCTGTCAATACTGATATGTAAGTGGATAATTCCTCAAGAGTTTCTATTGTAACCTATTTCCTTGTATGCCCTACATAATCTTTAGATAAATTATTCAACTGAGAACTTTTTCTTTCTATTTTATAGAGGGTTAGACTCCTTTCCAATTGTGTAACTGTTGCCCTCTGCAGATGGGAAGAAAATGCAGAGGAATTTATTATTTATGGATAACAAATATTAATACTTCATGATGAATTTGATATGATGGTTGCAACAGAAAAGCATCTGGATAAAAGCTAGACCTTACAGCACACCTTTTGTTGTGAACGCTTTCACTGCTCAACATTCACAATGTGAATTAATATTCAATGAGAGATCATGAGGTTGGTTTCATTTTGACACCGACATTGACAACTAACGCACTGATTAACTAAAAGCAGTTGCATCATTACTGAGTGAGTCATTAGCATGCTCCGAGAAAAGCACTAATGAGGATGGAAAAATCACCAATGGCTTAGAAAAAAAGCACAAAGCACATGATGGAGTATTTTAATTTGTTAAAAAATAATTATGCTCCCCTGCTTATAACAATGAGCAAAGATTGAAGGCCCATCTCTGCCAAGTTCTCTGTGTCTTGTATTACAGATTCAGAAAATCTCAGAATAATTTAGGTGAGAAGGGACGTACCAAGGTCCCACCTACTCCAATTTCCAATCAGGTCTAGGCAGAACACCTTTCTTAGGGCTGTGTCCTATCAGGTCTCCAGGGATAGAAGTTCCCCAACCGCCCTGGACCTTGTTCTAGTATTGGATAGCCCTCATGTTAAAAAAAAAGGTTTTACGAATATCTAACACAAATTTTGCATGTTTTCTGTCCTCTCAGATCTGCCGACCAGGCAGCTAGAGCCATAACATTTCCCTTGAGCCTTCTCCATAGCCTTACAAAGAAAATACAGTGCATCCAACTCCTACAGATTCAGTCTCCACTTTGCTGCCTAATATCAGGCAGTGATCCTTGCTGTGGGTAGCCAGACTTGGATATTACTCATTTCTACCCACTTTTCTTTTCTGTTTGTACCGAATACCTTGTATCTTTCAGAAGTATTATTTTAAGGAAATAATGGCTTTTGACCTAGTTGCTGGTATGCCTCCCTCTACACACAGGAAAGCATAGCAGCAATAGAGATGAGCACAGAAAAGCTGTGTCCACTATTCTCATCCTCTGTTCCCCTGTGTGATGGTGGTTCACTCCTGTGCACATGGGGTTAACCTCTGCAGAAAGAATCATGAACCAAACTGGTATCTGAGTCCCAATTTAAGAAACCTAAAATCCATGTAAATCCCCAGGTCGAGAGTATCCTATTGTCTCAGTCTGTACTGCCAGGGCAAATATTAGACATGGCTATTTGGCCAACAATAAGCTTTTGTTTAGGGTCTTGGTCTTTTTGTGGCTTGATCTTGTTATGGGCCATCCTGCTCTGATCAGTATTGGGCCATGCATTTTATCAGCCAGAAATGGGAATGACTTGGGTCAAATCTCAAAATTCCTGCATATAACTACCAGCCTATGTGAGTCCACATGTGTTGAAATCTCAGCACTGAGGACGTATTAAAATGTTTTTTGAGGATGCTACACAAAACAAAAATGAGAGAAAAATAGGGAGAACAAGAGAATAGCTGAAGGCTTGCATCTGTGGAACCCACTCAATAATTTGCATTGTCTTTACTAAACAACAGCCAGAGTAAAACAGTTGGATACCCCAACTATTTCCTCACTGATCCGTAATATGAATCCATTTTTACTCATTATTATATTCTAGTTTAATACTTTAATACTAACTCTAAGGTGTTTTGCAGGTGAGTCCAGGCAGAGCTCAAGGCCTATGAGGGCTTGGTTATTGAAGGTAGTAGAGTAACATGTCAAGCAGGTTTCATGCAGACTGCCCAGTCTGGGCCTTAAAGCAGCATAGCTGATACCAGAACAACACAATATTCAAGCATCACTTCAATGCTTCATCTCTAGGCCAACACAGCTGAGTTGGATGTCTGGTCCATGTGAATTCAGCAGTAACTGGGGAATCCCCAGGCTTCACTATGTAGGATAGGCATGCCTTAGGGACTTCTTCCTGATGCTAGGGATGTGATTACATGACAAGTAGCTTTGTGCAGGAGATTGGACTAGATGACATCCAAACTAATTTTTAATTGCCAGACTAAATTTTGAGACTTTTCCCTGCCATCTAGTTGAGGTTTTCCATAACTCAGTGTCACAAAGGATGATGATTCAAGGATGATGAAGGCATGCATCCTGAAGTTCTTAAGACTTTCATGTCTGATCCAACATCCAGATCTATGTGGCTCCCATAAGCCTTTTGGAAAGCAGCAGTATCATCATTTTAAGAAGCATTCTGTGTCAGAACCCAGGTCAGTGGATCTGGGTACCTACAAGTATTCCTGGACAATAAGACATTGGAATATCTAATCTTTAGTCATGTTTCTCTCTAGGCCATTAAATTCTTTATTAAATTCATAGGGATAATTAAATATCTAAGACCTAGTTCAATAAAATAGAGTAAGTAAGAAGGGAGCTATCTAGAATATCTAGTAAGTTGTGCTTATCATTCCTTATCCCATGCAAAATGCTACCAATGATTTCAAACAGAAGGCTTGAAGAGCCTTACTCCAGAGTATCTCACACTGCATTATCCATGAGTACATTGGAGGTGTCGGTCTAACACCATGCAAACAGCAAAGAGAATAACCCTGGTCTCTCTGTCTCAGGTGAGACTTCTAATAAGTGGTTAAGGCAGTAAATAAGACAGGACCCCAGCTGTGCCATAGCTTTTGTTTGTCAGATGTGACAGGGTGATACATACACTCTACAAACCACATATCGGCCCAGTGCAGGAGCAAGAAGAGAAGTGACCTCCCTGAGGAAAGGGCTTTGTCAGGTTTTGATGCCACACACAGGAATCCAAAGACCTTGTCAGAGGGAATACCAAAATTCAGGAATGTGAGGTACTTTGAAGGTTGTGGGGATGAATTTTTTTTTAAAGAGCATATATACTTTGGGAACAAGTAGGTAGCTAAATCCATCTGTGAAGTCAGTCTCCTTGTTTGAAATGGACTCTCTTTATAATATACATCAACAGATAAGTAAACAGACTGTTAGTCTTAAATTACTCCACATAACACATAGGGCTTCAGGGGAGAAAAAAATAATCTGATAGTCCTTAAAGATGATATAATTATAGTTGAATCATATTTAAAATCCATTAATCATTTAATTGCATGTTTGTCTTTTAAACTGGTGGGTATTTTCCAACACGTTGTCATCTAGTACTTTTTTGTATTTTTGATACAAGAAAAAAACCCTTAAGTACTAAAAGCAATTATTTTAGAGTGAAAGAAAAAGTAAAAACATTTAATCACTTCTCTTCCTGAACAGAAAAGTAGTTCATAGTAATTATAATTTTTTATGAAACTCTTGCAGACTTCTGGTTACAGTGAACCCTGGAAACCCTGTGCATTTGCACTTAGAAGCCTTGCTGTTCTCCTTGTTGAGAAAGATTTAGTTCAGAATTAACAAGCTGATAAAATACTTTGCTATAATTTTTTCTAAGGACCTATGATGGGTCACATCACGATGTTATTATGGTGATGAGAAGTGCAGATGTCAAATGCAAACCAGAAAGTTGTATATATGACTGTTTGTTTTTGAAAAACACTTTATTAAAACAGCTTTCAAGGGGATCAGATGTTCTTTCTTTCAACAGATTACTCAGACTTCAGTATCTAGAAGCCCAAGCCAGAGACCACCACACCCAGTAACCCTGAGGCTGTTGGTTTTGGTAGACTGTGGACATGGCCATTCGGAAGGTATTGATGTGAGAAAAATGTGTTAGCTTCCTCTTTGCACAGAGACAAATCCCTCCAACAAACTGAGGCCCTACAGCTGCTTGAAATACTTACAAACTTAATAAGGATATTTTTTTAGGTGGTTATGTTTGATATATGGTAAAGAAGTGTTACTCTTGGTAAAGCTTACTGTTATCTGAAGGGTATTTTAGAATTAAATTAGAATCAAAATTCTAATTTACTTAGCCCAAGTATAGAGTAAAAATACAACTTCATGTACAAGTTGCCAACATATAATAGAAAATATGGTGAGTGGCCATTTTAAAAACATCACTGATTCTACTGAAGGGGAAGGAGGAGACTGGCTGCAGGTAGGTAATATCATTGGTCAGGGATGGAGTCCTTAACAGGACAATACCAAAAGTATTACTCACTTCCTGTTCTGCCTTTGTTTGCACTTTTTAGTACCTTTTTGTTATTTCCTTTGTGCTCCTACCACGGAGGGATGCTTTCAAACACGTGTTTGATATATGTCCTTTGTTTCCTTTGCTGTCACTGAAAATTTCTTCTTCTATTCAGCTCTCAAGGCTGTATCTCTTCCATGACCTGTACTTGTCTAACTGATTTATATTTACATCCCGGGGCCCTCTGCTATGATGTGTCTCAGGCCTCTCAAGGCCTCCATCATCCCCCTTTGCTTGTAACCCTTGGGGGCCAAGGTCTACAGGTCTCTTGGTGGCATTATGAGTTCACAGAGTGAGTTGTCCCTCCAGTGTTCTCTTAGATGAACTTGCCCCTGGTGCAAGTGCTCCCAGCTCTGATGAACCTGAGGAGGAGCTTAGTCTATATCATTATCATGTGCACTGACACAACAGTTTACTGCCAGGTTGTCGTGACTCATCTTCTTAAGAACCACATCAGCTGATGACTAGATGTGGAGGAATGCCAATGATGCCTACCACTAAAATCCAAATAGGATATTACAGCCTTCAGTTACATTTAAAGACTGACTTTTTACCTTTTAGGACGTGCTCAGTTTCAGACCGGAAGCTGCAATATGCACACAGTAGATGACTACCTGATTTACCCAAGTCTCCATCAGGAGGTCACATGTCTCTTATTCCTGGAATAATGGAGGAATAAAAGCAAAGATGTATTTCTTCTTTACCTACTCTGTTTTTCTTATGAAAATTTAACAAGCAGATTATTGAGAAGATTTCCTTTGTGTTTTCCATCAACATTTTGACTAGCTGAATTTCTACATCTAGCTCACCCTTCTCCTGGGTGCAAACACACAAAAAATATTAGCATTGCACCCAACAGTCCTGTGGCAATTTTATGCAGGGCTTCATCCTCCCACTATCTTTCTTTTGTCCAGACGTGGTCCTGGGTCTTGTGAAGCAGACATGGTGACTACTGGCTCTGAGGCCTAAGGTGAAGAGAAGAGGTGTCTGGCTACTGCTCACCTTGGAACTGACAGTCAAGGGGAAAAGCATGGGTGGGAGCAGACAAATACTGTTCAGCAGTATCTGAGTGCTTGGTGTCACAGAAGGGCTTTGGTGTCTGTGCCCGTTCTCAGATGATGACCTCCAGAGTAGACACAGAATCCACTTGACAAAGATTTTTGCCAACAGCCTTGATGATGTAGCAAGGAGGGATTTAAACAAGGTTCACTGAGAAATGGAGACCAAAGCTGGCAAATACAGAGGAAATAGAGTATGAGAGCAAACTGCTTGGGACAGGGCAATGGTCACTCACCTTGAGAAAGCAGAATGCCAGAAGTCCAGCTAGGTGCCTATATCTGGACACACACAACATGGGCAAGAAAGCACGAAGCTCAAGCCAAACACGAATGTATTCTGACCCCATGTGAGATTTCCACCTGAAACTTAGATGAAGCTATTGTTAACCAAAACCTAAGGAGTAAGCTGATGGAAATAATTAATTTATGTCTGTAATTTCTGATTCTGTATCAAGAGCACCTTTTTCAACTTTGGACTCTCCTATTATAGGAGAGATGTAGATTTAGGTGAAGTACTAGTAGTTAGCATCTTATGTCTAAATAACTTTAAGAGCTAGACCAAGGTTTTCCAGAGTTTCCAGGTCCAGTGTTCTTTGGCTGAGAATACATCTGATTAGATATCTGTTCAAAATGGTGAATTCTAGTTGCAGACATTTCTTTCCCTCAACAATGATACTATTTTATGTGGGCTGCATTGCTCTGCTGCAGCACAGGGCATGGAGATCTGAGCTTCTTTTCCAGAGCTGTGGTTCAAAAAGAATATGATGATCACTGAGAATGGAAGAAAGAGAGGGATCATGTATTTCCCAGCAGAAATCTCAGAGGCAAAAAGTGTGGTTGAAAAGCTTTTAGACTGTATGAACCAGAGGTATATGTTTTGCATTAACCTGTGCTGCTGTGAAAATACAAGTATCCTGAGCTTTCCTATGGAGAAGACCATGGAGATACCTGCAGGGGCAGCCCAGATCCAGACAGGCTGATATTTGGATAAAAGAAAAAAACAGAAACTGAAAATAATCTGACTGTGCAGGTGCACCAAAAGGAACTGAAAAGAGCTCTAGAGATTAGAGTCAATAAGTGGAAAATTCTTATATTATTTCAAGTATGTTGGCCTCTGCCACAATATTTCCAGATAAATAGAAACCTGACTCATTTCCAAGATATAAAATTGATTTAGTAGAATGTCAAAGGGCATTCAAAAAGCAACTTGACTCTGTGTGCTCCGAGGTCACTGTTAAAAATGTAGTCAGATGACAATCTGTATGAGCATCTCTATATACACAATGACATATTGCTTCATCCAGATGCTGCCTTTAGTAACCCAGTTTTTTGCCTAGTCCTTTCAGATGATATTGGGTCAAAACCCTATATGAAACCATGATCACAGGTATTTCAATTGAAATCATTTCACCATGTAAGGCAGTAATTATTTGTTATTGCTATTGGGTGATGCTCAGCCTCCAAAATGAAGGGAAGCCTTCAACTGGGATTAGAGGCACTGCAGTGGAATTAGCAATGATGTAACATGGCCTCCGTTTTCTGTAATTGTCGCAGCTGCTACTGCAATTATGATCATTATTCCATCTGGAGTTAATGCTCCTGATATGGAAGGAAAGGGGAAATGTTTGGCTAATCATTTGGTAATGGCTTAACTCTGGAGACATGTTCAGATGTCACATGTTCCGTTGCAGCTCCGATGCTTCTGCTGCTGGTTGAAAATTGTTATTCAATAGATCATGTCTGTTAATGATTTGTGTGAAAGAGTTAAAAACCTGTTCTGCAATGGAATTTTGCATCCATATTTTAGGTTTCAACACCTTTGTTAGAGGGATTAACAGAAAGGAAAATAAACACCTGCTAAGGTCCATACTCTGGAAGGTGCGAGAGAATTTCACTTATGTCAGCAGCAAATCCTTTAACTTTTTGAAGACTTTTGTTCTTAAGAAACAGCTTGAGTTTTGCACTCAATGCAAACACAAGAAGAAGAAATCAATACTTAAAGCAAGTATTCTGCATTGAATAACAACACTCAGCTCACCCATAATAATGTGTTTCATGAATAATCAAAGATAGATCTGCAATACACTGTATTCACTGCATTAGAAAACAGATGGAGGTCAGGTTTCTGGGTAACTGTAGTACCAACTTCAGCTGTACTCAGTCTTACTTTGAAATACATAATTTAATAAGTTACTTCAATTTTATGACAAAGTACTTTTAAAAAGGCATATTAGTGAGAACTAACTCAAGTTACAACTCTGTCACACCCCCGTGTAATACAAAAGGCTTTTGGTCACCTCAAAAAGGACTTAGGCAGAAAGCAGGAGTAAAATCACATGATTTTTTCCTTGATATCTTCAGGGTTCATGTGTGCTCCCCACTAGAATATCACATCAGAGATTGTTCCTACCTAGCATGAGCTACAAAATCACAGAAAGGTTGAGATCAAAAGGGACCTGTCTGGTCCAACCCCCTGCTCAAGCAGGGTCACCTAGAGCTGGTTTCTCAAGGCTATGTCCAGACAACTTTTGAATATGTCCAAGGACGGAGATTGCACAGCCTCTCTGGGTAACCTTTGCCAGTGTTTGGTCACCCTCACAGTAAAAAGCGTGCTTCCTGATGTTCAGATTAATTCTTGTGTTTCAGTTTGTGCCCACTGCCTCTTGTCCTGTCACTGGGCACCCCTGAAGAGTCTGGCTTCATCCTCTTTTCATCCTCCCTTCAGGTATTTATACACATTGATAAGAACCCCCTGAGCCTACCCTTCTCCAGGCTGACCAGCCCCAGGTCTCTCAGCCTTTCCTTGTAGAAGAGATGCTCCAGTCCCTTAATCATCTTTGTGCCCCTTCACTAGACTGGCTCCATTATGTCCATGACTGTGTTGTACTGGGGAGTCCAGAACTGTGTTTAGCACTCCAGGTGTGGCCTCACAAGTGCCGTATGTACTGTGTGTAGAGTGGAAGTATCCCCTCCCTCTACTTGCCAGCAACTGTCCTCCTAATGCAGGCCAGAGTACCATTAGCCTTCTTTGTCCCAAGGGCACACTGATGGTTCCTGTTCACCTTGTCATCCACCAGGACTCCCAGGTCCTGTTCTGACAAGCCACTTTCAAGCCAGTCAACCCCCAGCATATCCTGGTTCCCAGGTGCAGAACTTTGCACTTCACCTTGTTGAATTTCAGGAGGTTCCTGTCAGCCTGTTGTGGTCTGTCTGGATGGTAACATGACCCTCCTGATATGCCTATCAGCCACTCATCCCAGTCTGGTGTCATCAGCAAGCTTGCTGAGGGTACAATCTGTCCCATCATCCAGATCATTAATGAAGATGTTGAACAGGATTGAACCCACTACTGACCCCTGGTTTACACTCTTAGTTATTGGTGGCCAACCAGACTTCATGTTTCTGATCACCACTCTCTGGGCCTGGCAGTTTTCAATCCACCTCATCCAACCCATACCTCAACCAGCTTCTCTATGAGGATCTTATGGGAGACAGTGTCAAAAGCCTTACCAAAGTCCTGGTAGACAATATCCACTGTTCTCCTATTAAACATACCCCAGCTGTTCTTAAAGCTTAAGCTTTCCTGGTCATGTTGTTAAAAGGAAGAACCATAGCACTCTACCCTATGAAAAGCATCCTTCTGTCCTCCAAGACAGAAAGATTTTTCCTCTCCCAGTATGGATGGACAATAGACACCATACAGTTCTACAAAGCAGTGTCGTTTCATATTTTATTCCTTTGTAAAATTAAAAATTAACATTTAAGTTTTATTTGATATATCTCAGCTAACATGTTTTAAACCTGGAATTTCATGCTGATTTCTCTTTTCTGATGTCCAGTAAAACACAGTGGTATATCTGCAAATTGTATGTCATAAAAAATGGTTAAGGTTCAAACTTCCTTTACTATTCATAATGCATAGCCTTGTGCAAGTTTTGCACAGGGCTTACACATAATATATGAAAAGAACAAAAGCTTGCTCTAAGGGTTGACTTAGTGGCTGCATACAACCTATTCTTCCTCCTTTACAATACTGCTGGGATATATTCATGGAGAAACCACATTTCTTTACCAGCTGACTGCTATCCCTTTTGCACCTAATAACCTTCTTAAGATCTACATCTTTCAGGGAGTCCTCAAAACACAATAGGGTATTTAAGGATCATTTCTTCACAAAGAATATTTTTTCTTCCCTAGAAGGAAAACAATCCTTCTGGGATAACTTGTGTTAGCTGTAATCACTTCAGATTCAGCTCCTTGCTGTCTCATTAAGTCGTGTCCTCATCTCACTTGCAAGCTCTGCAGAATGTGCAACACTAATGGGCCCCAACTGCCAGCACTGCCTGTGGCATGGCCCTGCTGAGGGCCAGCACACAGTTTCAACAGCACTTTCTTGGGTTGCCCTGTTTCCTCAGTGCTAGTGCACGGACAGGAATTTTGAAATCCGAGTACAGTCTGCAAATCAGTATGAGCAAAATTTGGGGGCTGTTTCCTACCCAGACAAGCTAGGTTTCTAGAGCCTGTACTTCCAAACTTATTTGTGGTGAACAGGTAGCTATGTTGGGTTTCACACACACAAAAAACCCCCAAAACATGAGATCTTGCTTTATGAGGCATGTAACAAGTCAGACTCCAGAAGAATCTGGGCTAGCTGAACAACCTTCATCACTGGCTTGTGCTGACGAAGTGTCTATGTTTTATGTGTGCAGGCTCCTGAGACACCAGCTGGCACAGCTCAGCTCTGTCTCCAGAGGGGAATGGCTTTGGTCAAGTCTGGTTGTTCTTGGAAACATGTCTACTTTCTAGCTCAGGTGGGTGCTGTGTGTTCAGCACAGAGCCCAGGGAGGGGTTTTGTGCTCCTCTGCAATCCCCAGGGCCATGAGTAGATTAAGTGAGGATCTGCACTGCCTCTGCAACCTGCGTGATCTTGGTGAATGTCATAGTGTAACATCCATGGCAATTCTACCACATTTGTGTTATTTCAGGTCACTGGCAATGAAGGAAAGCTTCATTGTAACAGAGGGCTTCTGAATTTTTTAAGCCACAGTTTAATCACAAAAAACAGCTGCAGCTAAACCGAGGTTTAAAAGCAAAGAAGATCATGTCACAATGGGAGGATACTAAAACAAAGTGACTGTTGTACCTATCAATTACCACTCTCAGTCTGTTCTGACCTAGAGTTAAGTTCTTCCCACACAGATTAATTGCTGTCTCTTTCTCAAAGAGATGTCACAGTGAACAGATTTCCCTCACTTTCCAGACTTCAGCTTCAAAGGTGTTAATTTTCTTCACACAGTTAGCAAACCACTCACTTCACTGAATCGTTCTTGGTAATCACTTTTAACAGTGGTAACATTAGCAGTGACATACCATATGTGTCTCTGTCTGCCTCGTCTGTGGACACACATTTAACAAAATCAGCACGGTGGCAATGAACAACAAGGAGAGCATCTCACTGGAAGAACTTCGTTGCTGTGATGTTACTTCACCCAGTTATGTAGCGAAGGGCAGCACTAACTCCTCAGAAACAGGTGACCATTTCCTTTGGCTGTATGATGAGTCTTCGAGTGATCCAGCCAGTGGAATCAATGGGAAGTAATTGTGATGAAAAAATTTCAACTGAGACCTTCTCATTCTGTAAATAAGAGCATATAGTACAGATATGAGTGAGAAATATTACCATATCAATTTTAGAGCTTCACAATCCTCATTTGATGATATAACGTTGATCATTATTCTCCTTGACATGATTTACTACTTTCCTTCTCTCCAGTGAATGTTGTGAGAAAATTATTGCTTTTATCCTAGCAGCTACTCTTTTGAAATACAGGAAGACTTGTGTCATATCCTTTCTGCTTCTTTTATAATCTAGGACAAATAATTTTGGTTCCTTCTAAATGTCTTTGTAGGCTGTGCTTTCAAGACCATTGATAAGTCATTTACTCTTTGGTGGACTTTCTCCCATTGCTCAGTGGCTTTCCTGAAGTAGCAAAAGTGGACTTGGTTCTGTAAGTAAATCAAATGAATTACATATTACTGTAGTATAATCAATATTCCCTTTTTTACATTCTGGCATGACGTTCTTATGTTCTTTTTTTTTCCAAAGCATGATGTTTATTTTTTAACTTGTGGTCAGGCTGTGATCAACTCTAGGACATTATGTTTTCTGCAGGGCTGCTGTTAACCAATGTCCCCTACTCCGTACTTGGGCACTTGCTTTCTTGTGTAGAATTTTTCACTTGTTAAATTGCAGTTGATTAAAAAGTATCTCAAATTTGTAGATTTCATTTCTGTTCTCCTCTGGCACTCCAGTGAGTTTTAGCCCTCCCTGTGCTGGAGTTGTTATCTCTATTCCATCATGTAGTCAAGAGTTTTACTCACTTGAAGTTTTCTGTGAGGATGGAAAACATGGGGGCACCTTATGGGTATCAGAAAGACTGTAAAATGACTTTGTTTGCAGAGGAGAGGTCTGTCTAGCTTCCCACAAATGAAGAAAGTTGGTGCAGATGCCAACATTGAAAGGTCAGCTTCAACAGAGCAAAGTTAATCACTGTCCTTTCACATACTGTGGAAACCGGACTGTCACAAGTGTCCATCCCCATTCTCTGAATGAAACTACCAAGGCCTTGGGCCTTTACCTTCTCTGAGGTGGAGCCAAGCTTCTTGCCAAGTCCTAGATCAGGAGCTGGGTGTCATTTCTAGCCATGAACTCCAACAGGAATACCAAAAAGAGTTTAGCGTGGCTTAGGAAAAGGTTAAAGGTAAAGGGACTCAGAGACCTTTCCAAAGAAAGCATACAATGCTCCTCCAGGAGTCCAAGACATGCAGAGGCCTCATATAGACTTAGATATATCTTCTTAAGTGTAACCTTTCCACAACAGCTCAGGCATGCCCACCCCATCTGCAAGGAGCAGGATGCATTTCTACAGGGTGCTCCCTTCTCCTGTGCTGATCTTCCTTCATCTGTCAGGGTTTTCACTGACACATCCTTGGCGTCCTCTCAGCTCTCAGAAGTTTTAGGTTCCCTTTAATCCTGGAATTACCGTTGGGTAGAGTATTCTATCCTAGCCTGGCTAGAGCCAACCACTGTTATCTTAACACCTTTGAAGTTGTTCACCTGAGACACAATTTCCTTATTCTTGTTTTACCTTCTTGTTCTCCACCTTTTCACAGCCCCTGTGGACTCAGTTCTGGGCATTCAGCCAGGCAATGGTACAAAATTAGGGGAGAAAACAGAACTGCAAGTACATTCAAACAAAAATATACAGAATTGCCAATCTGACACCAACCATTTACCACTTCTGTGACTACCAAGGGTTTATAAAGCATGAAGAGTTTGAAACTTTGGAGATTTGGTGAGCAGAAGACTGCAGCTAAGCCTGGGAAAGTAAATGTCACTGAAGAACTTCCAAATAAAGGGAAATTTCAGACAACAAACATTGGCTTCTTCTGCACTTAGCCTCCAAAAAAAGCTCTTAATCCTTCTCTGAGGCTCCAGAAGGAGTTGCTGTGTCTGCATCTGCACCTCCCAGAGAAGTTCATGTCACTCCCACAAGCCTAGTTTATTCTGGAATGAAATCTCATGAGCTGGACCTCTCTAGCCTGCAGTTCAGTGGCTTGTATCTACCACTGTTCTCTGCAGAATAACACAGAAGAAACTGCAATCCAGTATTCACTGTTTCTACCAAAGGTTGCATGTATATTGCCATGAAACCTAAGCACAGAGTATCATAGGTTGCTAAGAGTAAGTTATACATTCTTCTGTCTCCATATCTTGTAACTGAAAAAAAACAAACCCCAAACCTCTTTCTTCACTGTCACAGTGAATATTTCTGTGGAGAACTGCAGCTCTTAATGTAGTTCATTAACTTTACAGAGGGCTATGTCAGGAAGGGTGTCTACAACTGCATCATGAACTTCTGTAGATCACAACCCTTAAAGATCACTCAGTTTCTCTCCAAGGAGCTCGGAGGTATGACCTGATACTTCAGTCTTTCAAAAAAAAATGGTATGTGCTAAGCTGAGAGACAGAGAGACCAGATGGTACCAGTACCCAAAGGCACTTACAATTGCAGGGGTTTGCTGTGTCCAGAGATCGCACAGACAACGTGCCATGCTGTAGAGGTTAACTGTGTCAATCTGATCCAGAGCAAAATGTGACACAAGAGTCATCGACATCGGCTTGTAAGCAAGGATAAGTTTTTTGCACACACAAGGACTTTAACTGATAGTCAGTATACATTTGCTGTCACCTTGATGGTAGTGTTGTTGTGTGTGAGATAGGCTGTAGAAATGCATGGAAGCCAGCAGGACGTTAGCAGGGAGATCACAGCCAATTGCAGTCAGACATCTCTGAAGCAGGTGGATTCTCTGTTAGGAGTTGATAATTTCTCAAAAGTTTTTTTTTACTGTATTAATTTCAACAAAAAGAATAGAAATGAATCACAGTCAGTTTATTTTTTCCTTTCAAAATGACTCTTTGATACAGTTTTTTAAAATGTTGTGCATTTGTTAAACAAAATAAAAATGGAGTATTTTGTTAAAAACTAAACAAAATCACTGATAACCTTAGGGGGCTTTAAAAACAATTTGTTGGGAAATTTTAATTGCTTGAAGTTTGTTCTACCTCTGGTCATACTTGTGTTCTGATTTTGTGGTAATCTTTGTAAAATGGGAAATACATTTACTATCTGTCCTTGAACTGACCAGATGACCATGATTTATTCTTGATTTGTCTATAAAATTTAACCTGACATGTTTCTGTACTTTTAAATTAAAAAAAAAAAAAAAAAAAGCATTCATTTTGTTTCTGAAAATTAGAACAGTGATATGATCCTAATATTTGTTCCTGGTATGCTTTATACTTGCAAAGCTAACAAAACCATCTATTTGGGAATTCTTCAGTATCTTTTCAAAATTACTTCCAACTAAAAGAAGAAAATTAATGTTATAATGTCATGTATTGATTTCACCCGGATGAGTGAATCAGAAGTCACCATGTAATCTTGGTAAAATGCTTAGTGAAGAAGTAGAAGCTAAGAAAACACGGAGGCAGAGCTTTCAGTGTGATTATGCTATCTTTGGCAATGGTTGTGTTGTGGAGATTGTCACTTTCCACCATGCAAGTAATACATGCTGACCAGATTTTTTGAATAAAATGACTGCATCTCTGGTTCAAGACCTGTCATTTCTTATCCCAGAGATGATGAAGTTTTGCTTAGTAAGCTGGCTAAGATTTAGAAGTGAATTTTCAAGAAGATTACATCTTTCCAAAATTGAATCAAAATGGTGAGATTATCTCAAGTTTCCTTGTAAAAGGGCAATTTTGTAAAAAGACATGATTGTATGAACATGCAGTGAGTCCTGAGAGCAGAACTGAGCTCTCAGAGTGTCTTCCCATTTTTCTTTGTAGCTCTTTTTTACCCTTTGAATCTATTTTAGGAGCCCTAGCACACAGTTCCCACCCCTTGACAGCACAGGAGTCTTTATGTGGTGTAGGCTAGAACAGACTGCAGTGTAGGAGGACGGTGGATTACTGTAGCCTCATATTACAAGCAAATTTAGCAAGTGCTTTAAAAAGGCAACATAAGAAATAACATCAATAAGATCATGACAAAAAAATGTCTAAATGTCTAGAAATATAAATCTGAGGCTTATTTGATTCTAAGAACATATCTAAGTGGAGAGAAAGGGACTGGGGATGGAGGGAAGAGCACACTATTACAACAGTGGGAAGGTCAACCCAGATGAGTGAGTTCCTGTCTGACTTAGCATCTGTTACATTTACAGGATCATTGATTAATCTCCAACTAAATCTTCTTTTTCCTTTGCTTTTATTTTAAACTATTTTCAAAGTTTAAAGAGTTAGGTTAGCTAGATAAATATGTAGTTAATAGACAACAAGGTGAAGAAAGGATTCAGTCCTTATTTATGGCTACTGGGAATATCTGATTCTATGAAGGGCTTAAAGGTTTGAGAGGGATGTAATCCTTTCCTCTCCCTGATATTATCCAGCCAGTTGTTGATGCAAGTTAAGTAACTTCCCCAGTGACCTAAAACTCACCAGTAACTGCGGGTTTGTCTGAATGAACCACCTCTACTGACAGAGCGAGAAAAGCAAAATCTGCCTTTGTCATTCAGTAGATGGCGCTCTTCCCTTCTCCTGCAGTAGTGGCTCGGTGCAGATGTATTAGGTGCCATACTTCAGAAGTGATTGAAGTCTACAGTTCTACCGCCTCCTGTGCCATCACTGCTTGCTTCATGTTTTGCCAAGATTTGACTGTTAAGCCCTTTGCGCTGGCCAAGTCAGATTTTATCTTGATTTCTTTATTTATCTAAAATGTCCCAACTTTACCTGACAAGGACTGGCTAACAATATATGAAGCTTGGGTCTAGAAACATTTTGCTGTCAGTCTCCAGGAAAGAAACAGTATTTGCGTTGTGCATAGACTTGGTATCTCCTCAGAAGTGGAGCTGCTGGTTTTCTATCGGAGTGCATCATTGTTCTGAAAGGTGTCTCCAACTCAGGCATCAGTACAGACTTTTCTCAGCTATTTGGCTTTACAGGACCTGTATCTACATCAGTGGACTCCAAAGGGTGGGTGCCCATGTCCTTGCACCCAGCTTGACTAACCTTATTCCTGACCTGTGCTGGAGAAAGCACTGGGTATGCTCCAGCCTGCATCTGCCATCCTACACTTAGGTTCCCATCAGGAAAAAAAACCTGACAAGAGCTGTTCCTGACAGATCCTTGATTAGGATTTTACAGAAATGCCGAAGTCCTGTAAGAGCATGCATCTCCCGCTCAGCCTGTAGACTACCTGAGGGGTGAGCTTTAAAGAGTCAGGAAAGTTGCAACCAAGCTGGAAGATTAAGCTCAAGGATCAGGATGTGTCTGGAGCTGCTAACAGGGTTTCCCAATAGCACCTGATGGACAGGGTGGATTCCTAGAAGGATTTATTGACAGCACAAAGAAACATTTACTTCATGTCAAAGGAAGAGCTGCTTGTTATACTGTAAGCTTATTTAATTTTGGAATGCATTTCTGGGCACATGAAGAAGAAGATGACTGGGAAAAGCCAACATGGATTTACTAATGATAAATCATACCTGAGCAAACCAATTGCCTTGCAGATGAGGCGAGAGCAGTTAAAGTCATTTACATTTACTTTAGCAAGATTTTCAACTCACTCTCCCATAGTGGCCTTGCATCCAAGTTAGGCTATGACTGTCTGGATGGGCAGACAAATAACTAAGTAAATAGGTAGTTGGATGATTGTGCTCAGACAGTAGGAAGTAACAGGTTATATTTCACCTGGAGGCAGGTTACAAGTGCAGAATTGCAGAAATCAGTCCTGGGACTTGTCCTGTTTAACATCTTTATCACATGGAAGAGATGACTGAGTACACTTTCAAGCCTGCAGATGAACTCAGACTGGAGGCAATATCAATACCCACAGGGGGAAGGATGCCACTCAGAGACACCTAGATAGGCAGGAGGAACAGGCTGAAAGGAACCTTATGTAATTCAGCATGGACAAATGCAAAGTCCTGCACTTGAAAAGGAAGAGTCCTTGGCAACCATGGAATCACAGAACTGCCTAGATTGGAAAAGACCTTTAAGTTTATCGAGTCCAATTATTAAACTAACACTGACAACTCCTTGACTAAACCATATCCCTAAGCATTATGTCTGCATGACTCTTAAATACCTCTAGGGAATGGGACTCCACCACTTCCCTGGGCAAGCCGTTCCAAAGCCTGGTAAGCCTTTCAGTAAATAAATTCTTACTAATATCCAATCTAAGCTTCCCTTGGTGCAACTTGAGACTGTTTCCTCTTTTCCTATCACTTGTTACTTGGTTGGACAGACCGACCCCCACCTTTCTACAACGTCCTTTCAGGTAGTTGTAGAGAGCGATAAGGTCTCCCCTGAGCCTCCTTTTCTCCAAGCTAAACAACCCCAGTTCTTGCAGCTGCTCCTCACAAGACATATGCCCTAAGCCCTTCACCAGCTTCCTTGCCCTTCTTTGGACATGCTCCAGCACCTCAGTGTCCTTCTTGCAGTGAGGGGCCCAAAACTGAACACCGTATTTGTGATATGGCCTCACCAGTGCTGAGTACAGGGGTATAATCACCTCCCTGGTCCTACTGGCCACACTGTTCCTGATACAGGCCAAGATGCCGTTGGTCTTCTTGGCTACCTGGGCACACTGCTGGCTCATGTTCAGCTGGCTATAAGTCAACACCCCCAGGTCCCTCTCTGCTGAGCATCTTTCCAGCCACTCCTTCCAAAGCCTGCAGCACTGCCAGGGGCCAAAGTGCAGAACCCAGTATTTGGCCTTATTGAAACTCATACAATTGGCCTTGGTATGGGCTAGGGACAGATTGTCTGGGGAGCAGTTCTGTGGGGAAGGCCCTGGGGTCCTGGTAGCCATGAGCTCAACAGAAGCCAGTAGTGTGCCTTGGCAGGAAAGGAGGTTGAGAGAAAGGATTTATACTCAGCACTCACTGAACCACCTCTAGATGCAATGTCCAGTTTTAGGCCCATGATGACAAGAAAGACATCAATAAATCGGACTGAGTTCAGTGGGGGGAATCCCAAGGTGATTGGGTTTTCAGCACTTGTGCTGTGTGGGAAAGGTTAGGGATGGGACCGGTTAAACCTGAGGAAGAGATGGATTTTTGAGGAGGACCTAACAGCATCCCTCTCAGTATCTATGGGGATGGGTGAGAAGAGGCATCCAGGCTGTTTGCAGCAGTGCATGACAAGAACTTGAGAGAAAATGGTTGTATGCTGAAAATACTTTTCATCATGAGGACAGTGATGCAAGGGTGCGGATTGCTCAGAGAGGTTGGAGGCTGGACCAGAGACCTCCTGTGGTCCCTTCCAGCCCTAATTGTCTTGTGACCCTGTGTAATCATAATTCCCCATTACATTACAGTTTGCTTCAAAAGCAGAAGCAACCCTGAAAGATTACAGTAGCTATTAGTGACCTAAGGTGGGAATTTATTTCAGTCTGCTTTAAAGAGTCAGGAGATGCTCGGAGAAATGTGCATATGGGTGTCCTTCCCATTTGCTCTCTGCTGTGGAAGGAAGAACATGGAGACTTCTATTTGTGCTGGGGATGGGCCCCATGTGGGGGAGAGTGAACATGAGGGACCTCACTTGTTCACAGGTTAGCCCTGACTTCATTTACTTTGTTGTATTACTCAGAGATGCAGGGATCCAACAGCGAATTCATTATGAAGATTAAAGAGGAGAGCATCAGGGGAAGGAGAAAGACTAGGCTGGGCTGATGCCAACTTCAGCAGTAGACCTGGAGTTTTCCTTTGAGAAGCCATTACATAGCATGCAGCTGGAAGAAGAGCCCATCACAGAAACTGAAAATAGCTGTAAGTATATGCTAAAGGATGGTTCAGATGTGAGCAAACGCTGCTGGTTGTTTAAAAAAAAAAAAAAAAAAGTGGCTGTGCTTTATAATAAGAAAGGCATTTTGCACATTCAAATTACAAGAAAAGTTTCTAAAGTACAGAGAATCAGATCTGATAAGAGCAACCATGTCTCTCCATCAGTTCATTATAGATTAACATAATCTGTGTTTTGGCAGACTAAAGGATGCTTGCTCCGTTACACATGACAATGTCACACTGTAACGCTATGGATGATTTAAGAAGCACTGACCAGGTGGTTTAGCAGTATTGCTTGCAAACGAAACTGGTGTTCATGTTTGTAAAAATGAAGACATACATTACATTAGCTTGATTTAGAGTAATTAAGAGAGGATCTTTTTGCCTTCACAGTGGATTCCCCAGATTGTTGATGATTTCTGCCACATAGTTTCTGCTAGTGACATCTGTTTCCAGACATACCTGCAGAAATGCTTCTGATGTGCACTTGTCTTCTGTCACGAACTGGGTTTTCTCAAAAACCCAAGTGCAGGGTCCCCCAGTCAGCACTGTAGAAAGCAAGTCAGAAAGTCTATGACAATAATTTTGGAGGGATTTCCTTGCAAAAGTAATGATGGAATGAGATATTTGAACTCTTCTGTCTTTGAGGCACAGCGCAACAGTGCTGCAGCAAATTAAAGTCATGCTGAAGGTGGAACGCCTCCATCACCATGACAGATGAGACAGTAGATGCTGGAACTATCCCATCTCAGACTCTAAAGACATATTTACGCACTTAACACACCCTGGAGCACCAACTACATTACAGACAGTGAACCCACGGTTATTGTAACATAGCACAGCCTTAGTGAAAGGGCCACCACGCAAGAAAAGACATGGATCTAGTTTATATGGGGACTAAACCAGGAGAGTCCCACAGATGCTGAAGTTCTCAGATGAATGCCATCTGGGTTTCATCTGTAAATGAGCAAGGATTCAGAGAATGCTTGGAGCAGCAAACATGTCTTTTTCCAAGCTGGTTTGCTCATCCCTGTTCAGAGGTGAACGTTGAATACAGTTCTTAATCTAGCGAAAATAGTAAAAATAGTCATCAAGACCAATATTCGTTATGAGCTATTTCATACTCAAAACAAAATGCAGAGTTGATTTTTCAAATGATTCCTTAAATTAATCACTTTTTATTTTTGTTTTCTCTTTGTCACTTCTTTGACATGTGCTGTACCATTCTTTACTAGTTGGATTTAACCGAACAGGATTTTTAAGAGCTCTGACTAATCTTTATAGTATGGGAAAAAATTCTTCTGTGAACAAGGGGAAAACAGGCAACACTAATTATTCCAGCATGGAAGAACTCTATGTGAAAGAAATTCAAGCTTTGAAATATATTTTTCTTTCCAAGCTTGGCTCATTAATATGCTTATCAGTCATGTACATAGTCAAAGTATGTGTCATATAATACAAATCTGAATGCATCAGTGTCATGTGGATGAAATATACTTTTTTTTTTCAATTAAGAGGCTTTTCAGAAATGTATTTATGATGTTGTGTGGTTGTTGTTCTATGAGTCTCTCTCCTGCCAAGCTAGTAAATGGGGGAGGACTTCCTGTGCACTATAAGGCTCTGGTCTTTCCAACAGGAAAACTCGAGCAACCAATAATTTTTATGATTCTGAGCTCAAAGTTCAGTAGGGGCTGATGTTCATCTGTGTGGACAAAAAGTCTTAGCATTAAAATGTTTCCTCTTTTTTCCCTTCCCTTCCCTTGTCTTTTCATGCAAATGTTCAAAATTCAGACACCATAAACCATCTTACAAGACTGGCCATTCAAAATAAGTATTTTCCGAATGTGTATACTTCTGCCAGCTGGTGCACCTTCAGGCAGAGCCTTTGCTGTGGGCTGGACCAGGACCACCTACACAGTCCCTGCAGCAAAGCAGGAACATATGTCTTGCCTGCAGGTCTTTGATTTTCATCTCCTGTTTCTCTCCTTGTCCCAGAACAGTGAGGGCTGATGCAGCTGAAGAATGTGACTGTAACTAGCAAGCTGTCCTCTCCCTGGGTGGCGAGGCATGTATGTGTCCAAAACATTTCCCATGTGCACTGAAGAGGTCGATGCCCTGAAGACCTTGGCAATAGGAAGGGCTCTTTAACATCTGGAAGTGTTTCCCCTTGCTTCACATCTGCTACCAGGACCTCCACAGGGTCACCCTGAACAGCATATACATAGGAAACCTTCTCTTCCATCATGTAGAGAAGAGCAACAAGCCATCAGAAAGCTTTTGGGTAGGTGGAAGTCACTGGTTCCTCTTTGAGCAACCAGCTCTGCTTGGTGTCCTTTACTTCATGGTTAATAACTTTTTTTCTTTTTTTATGGTTTCTCTTTGCCGTCCCTCATCTGTAGTAGGTATCTGAATGTCCTATATTACAGCACCAGGTCAATTTGTACAAAAAGGAGTGAAGTTTTGTCTGATGCCACCAAGATTCTCCCATCTGGTCTTGTAGCAGTGGGTCAGCAAATCCATCTGGCAAAGATGCCAAACAGGGAATGCAAGTGTTTGTAGCCTAAGACACATCTGTCTCAGAGGACAGAAGGCAGAACCGGCAGCGTATTTCCCCTGAAGCCTCCTGCTCCTGAAGTGCTCCCTGTGCTTGGCAAGTGAACATACTTCACAGAAGAATAAAAAAGGGAAAACATGTTTTTCCCCATGCTTGTTCTTACGACATCATTGAAAGCTGTCCAATGAGCACAGGTCAGGATTACTTAAAATCACCCAAACTTCTGTAGGTACTTCAGCTTTTGCATAGATTTAGTAAAAAGGTGATTAAAGTCATGCCAATGTAAACAGCAGTAGATTAACCACCTCTCCTCTTCAGATTTCTCATGGTGAAGGGGTACTGTCAGTACTGAAAATACTGTGGAGGTTTTTTTTAAACAAAAATACATCAAGCTAGAACACCTTATTTTAACATTATTTGCTCTCTCCAAATTTATATATGACTTGCATCTTCTAACTTGCAGGTCCTTGGTTTTAGCCTCCATGCTCCAACTAAAGAGGTCCTATGCAAAGGCTGGGGATGTCTTCCACCCTCTGCGAGGCCTGTTCATCTGCACTGCTTTCTGTGCAAGGCCTCAAACTCCAAGCAGATTAATTTGTTGCCCTGGAAACTTATTTCTGGTTTAGGGCTTTTTTTGTCCTCCTTGTTGTTATAGGTTCTCATCAGAACACATACGTACTCCATGCTTTACCTGCTGTCTGAACAGGTATAATTTCCTGTCAATGGCAGTGTCTACACTGCGAGTACAAGGGCTAAACATTTTAAAATAAAAACTATTTAAAAATATGTTACTGGCCATGAAAGACAGATGTTTTAACACTAATAGACCTTTGTCCATTACGGTCCCCCCCTGTGGCCCACCTGACTGATTGTGGCCCACTGACTTAGTGGTTTAGATGGCCAACATTGAAAGCTAAGACAGCACTAATTTAAAATGCATAACATTTCATTTTTCTGTTTTAAGCAAACTCTAATCCAGTAATTGATAGGGGTTCGCATAACAGAACTGTTCTTCTATCACTCCTGCTTCTGAAGATGTAAGTTTCAGAGTACTTGAAGTTGAATCTTCACCTGCTATCCAGGTTTTCAAGACAAAACAACAATATTGTTATAATTATTTTCAACTAGATAAATTAGTTACAAGGTACATGCTGATAAATGCACTTCCTCTTCCCTTTTAAATTCCTGTCTTCTCTGGCTGAACTTTTTGTTTGAATTAAGAGATTTGCATAGTCGTACTGTGTAATTTTCACAATTTTCATTCACATGTTAGCCATCAATAGTCGAGTCCTACTTCCTTTGATTCCATTCCATGGATATGTACAGAAGGAAACGCATTCTTTCCACATGCCATCATGCCCTCGCTGCACCAAACTGAGTCAGGACACGTTATCAGGTGCTGCTTTGCAGTCCTTGCCGCACAAGTCGTACTGCATTTTTTCATCACTTGGGCTATTTCAACCTTTAATTCTCCCACGTAATAGGGAGTGGAGGGTAGTTAGCCTATTAGAAGAGAGATCTATGATTCTGGGTTATTAAACAGCAGTATCCCTTAGGAGCAATGAAGTGCCTTGAGTCTCTAGAAATGACAGACATTTATGTGTTTATTGATTATTGTGTCCATTTTTGTAATCAATAAACTAACTGAGCAGAGACAGTTTGCTCTTCCAGGCTTTTACTTCTAATTAGAACTAATGAATAGTCAAGAGAACACCACAGAGGAGTCACTGATTAAGGCATGTAACAGATTTCTAAATAAATAGACTACTTGGTTCCCTCTGGGATGAAAGTCAGCAGCATATCCCTTACAGAGGGCATTGCACTTACAGGTGACAGGAATGGTTTTGTTATGTAATAGTTAATCTTAAAAATATTTCTTAATGCATTGTCAGAGCAGAAGTTGAAATTTGTGTAATGTTATATTTCTGTTGAATTCAGAGAGAGAAAACTTTGTAACTGTGTAAGTTCACAATTTGAAACTAGCAATAAGAGGCTTTGGTCAAGAAAGATATATAACTTTTCCACAGAAAGATAAATGGACACCACTTCAGAATATACCAGAGGTGGTTTGTTCTCGTGACTGGTTTGGATGATACAGAGACTGCTTTTGAAGTTAGGTTGATAGGTTGGTTTGTGTTTTCCTTCTTTTTAATAGCCTTTGGTTTATGCACTTCTTGCAGAATCCAGCCTCATGCCCTACCAAGTTAAACTGCTGATCCTCCGGAAAGAGAAAATGGTATAAAGAGCTGTCAGGAGGGCAGAACTGATAAGAATGCTGTCTGGAATTTCCACAGATCTTAATGTTAGGTCAATCCTGTGGCACTGATTCAAGGAAAAAAAATAAAAAATCCCATTGGTGTCAAAATGATTTTTTATTCAGTAAGATCTAGTCTGACTGTATTTTCAAATCTCTGAGATACACTTAATGGTCAGAAAGGGAAAAAAAAAGTAAAACAAAAGCCCACCCAGCTTCAAAGACCTTGAAGCAATAATCAGTTCTACACTCCTCACTAAGACAAAATCCATGCAGGATTTTATGCAAAGCGGTTCTTAACTCTGATGGCTCATGACAAATTCCTAGACCAGAAGGACTGGGGCAGGGGTATAACAGAGACGCCTGTCATGGACTCAGACAATAAAGCTCTCTGCTTGTCATTCATGGCTAGTTTACAATATCCCTGGCACTCTCAGAGTAATGCCATATAAGTCACCATACAGTTTAAAAATACCATCTCATTGCAGCAAAGCTGAAGGGTTGTGGGTCAAGAAACTCTTAGTACATATTGAGATTCCTTATGGTCCACGTTCTCAACGAATGTTTGGTTTGATCTTTAGTATACAATTCTGCATCAGAAAAGAGTGGAGTTTGACATGAACTGTTGACCATTTACACCATGGGGGTTCTTAGGAACAAGTTTCACTGATATTTCTTAATGAGTGCAGCTGATACCTGATGCAGTATTTTAAATGAGAAATTGGAAAACTCAATGGAGAACACAGCTTTTGCACTGAGAATCTAAAGAGTTATCATTCTCTTGGATACAGAGACTTTTTTTTATTATTATTATTAATTTATTTTGTAAGAAATTAATAAATTTCTATGTCCTAATGATCCTTGCAGAGATCTTTTGGATTCACTTCCTACTAGATTCATTCTCCATCTTCTTTCTTCTCTGTATGTCCTGTTTCTTAATCTTTAGCTTTGCTACTGCTACTGCTGCTGTTACTGATAGGGAAATTTTGGAAGGGCACATCCACATATACGTTTCGAAGGGGCATGTCCTTTACTGCACATACAAGGATAGAGGAAATACAAACAGATACATGAAAAGGGCTATAGGGCCTATGAAATCCTCCGATTGGAAGAGGGAATGCAAATAAATAAGAAGAGAAAAATTCTCATTATCAGGTGGAGTGGTCTTAATAAAATATGGCATAAAATTGTAAGATATTGTGTGGTATTTTAAGCTAATTTTGTCTATTTTGAGATCTCTCACCCCAAAAGCACTGACAGAACTCTCATCCCTTAGTACTTAAATATCACTCCTACTATTAAGCTGACAATATACATTTTCACTACACATTATCATTAACAAAACCAAGTCTCAGGTGCATTCCTTACTCATGACTATGGGATACGAGAATGATACAGCCATGAAAGGATTTACTGAAGCTAAACGGCAGTGTTGTCACAAGAATAAACAAAAATTTTGCTATGAGGAAGTCAATGCAATTTCCTCTTATCACACTTCAATCTGTCAAAAAACTCATATGTCTTGCCTTTGCACACCAGTTGCAGGTAATATTTATGGATTTAATGGTGTAATATGCATGAATGTCTGGTGCAGTGATGTTCCCCAAGGCACCTGGAAAGTGCCAACCAACATGGCATTCAGCCACATGGCTGCACTAGAGCTAGGCTCTCTCTGTCCTCTCTTTCCTGGGTGGCAAGCAGCCATGCCCTACCACAATGCCTTCATTGTTGAAATATAAAGAACAGAACACACATGTTTAGCCTAATCAGAACTAAAACAAATATCTTGTGCTTATCAGATTGCAAGGCGTTTTCTGGGAACAGAAATTTGGAGTCCTCGGAAACTTGAGAAAAAAAAAAACAAACTCAAAGAAAATAGCAACAGTCAAGCAAGTCGAGACTTGACTTGAGGTTGAGATTTTTTTGTGAGATATCTATCTCATACAGTGAGAGATATCTCCACTTTCGAGTCATAGTGTTTCACTAGTTGCTGTCTCATACTTATTTGTGTAGGTAAGTATTATATTAAATACCTACCTGAAATACTAATCATTACTGTCTTAAAACAGATTTCTCCCTGTTAGAAAGGTAGGTGTGAACAAAAAATTTGGAATTGTAACATAGGACAAGACTAGTCCAGTGTGCAATCTTGCACCATTTCATAGCAGAGGAATTGCCAAAGACCATTAGCGGGTAACTACTCGCCAGGAAGCTGCTTCTGAGCACTGAACATATAATGCTGGTGCCACACACTTCCAGACAAAATACCCTAGCACATCAAACCATGACACAGATAAGAGTGGAGCATATGTCATCTGTGTAAATTGTTGTCTCTTATTTAAATTTTGCCTAGAATTCACAGAAGGACAATAAACAAGGAAAAAAGTGTGTATTAGTCCCAAACCTAACAAGGCTTAAAACAAAGCACTTAAGAAGAGGATCACCTGATGTAACTGCTGGGATCTGTGGTTTAGTGACCTTGGCAGTCTCCTTCAGTTTTGTATTATTTCCCAGTGTCTGCAAACAGCTGTTTGATTGTTACTAATCATCTTCTACATCTTTAAGTAAGCTATTATATGTATTTTTTTTTTCTGTATGTTTTAATAAAACTGAGTTTGCTGCCTAAGAGCCCTCACAGGCAGAGAACAGTCAAGTATATTCCTTGCTGAGCTTCACAAAGAATCTGTTTATACCCAGAGCCTGTGCAGTTTACTTAGTGTAACAAGTTTGGTGAAGTGAGTCAAGACTTCACAGCCTTCCCACTGGCATTGTCTTTCTAACCCTGCCTTTCCCAGCCCAACAACTCTACCTGTATTCGTAGGGTCTCCCTTCCTTCCTTCCTTCCTTCCTTCCTTCCTTCCTTCCTTCCTTCCTTCCTTCCTTCCTCTCTTCCTTCCTTCCTTCCTTCCTTCCTTCCTTCCTTCCTTCCTTCCTTCCTTCCTTCCTTCCTTCCTTCCTTCC